>JAJIYU010011529.1:0-15211 GCA_030144865.1 Tinospora cordifolia
TTTTTTCTTTTTTTTTTGGGCTCATAAGGTTTTAGGCGAGTAGTCATAACATTATTTTTCAATTGCCTTAAACAATGTAATGTTAATAACATTGCTTTTGACTATAAGATCTTTTTATTCATCCCATTTGATTCTTGCAATTCCAATGCATTAAATAAAATACCATAATATATATGCATATCATTGTGAATATAATTTTAGGTACAATCAATCATAATAAATTCTTTTACTTAAAATTATTACTTTTTTTTTTGTATAGGTTTGAGCCATCAAATTCACAACCTTTTTCTATCAAAGAAAGTTTAAGCATGTGCATAGTTTTTTTTTTTTGTGAAGTTTGAAATATAAACAAAATCCACAAAAATAATAAACTAAAATAATTCAATATTAAATAAAAACAAATAATCACATTCATAATTTTACCAACTATACGCATCTTTAATTTAAACAAACAATTTATTGAAAAAGCTTCCAATGCTTTCACTTTTGAAAGTTTTTGTGTTGCTAACATATTGCAAAGTGAAATCAACAAACTAAATATAATGAAGAAGAAGCCAAGCTTGATAGTAAATTTATATACAATTTATGTACATTATTTATAATGTAAATACCCTTTTGTGAAGAAAAAATGGGCTTTGATTACCCAGGTTTTTGATTAAAAAATGATATAACTTGCTAACTGATCTGCAATTGCAACCTTGGTACAGTTTTAATTAATTAAATTCATGTTATTTTTGAAAACGGATTTTGTCCATAGGTTAGGGAAAAAGACTAGGAGGGTATCAAACGGATTCTTTTCAAATCTTTCTTCTCTTGACAGACCGGCCAAAGAAAATGCTTCATCTTGTTTGGCCAAAGCCAAATGACTTGACAAATCAACTGTTTCCTTAGGAAACGAAACGCACAAAATCCCAAACACTGTCTCATTTCGATCACGGAGGGAAGAAAAGCGATCACTGCAATTCCTTTGTTCAAACATTTTTATCTAATGAAATAGTACTTTGACATCATAAAATAAAAAATAAAGAGAGAGAGAGAGAGATCGAGAGAGAGGGAGAGAGATGCCCATGGCCAATGCCAAGAATAAAATAAAATAATAATAACAACATAACAATAATACTCCTAAAAATGCAGTCCCCGGGCCAAAGTCAACATCTTGATGACTAGCCAAATGTTCATAATTGAAAAAGGGCAAACCTTATCCACTGGCATGCAACACCAACTCACAAGTCACACCTTCCACGTACTAGTAGTACCTAATGAATTTGAATTTGGCGATTTTATATCTCCGAACGGCTAATAATCTGACAACAACTTAATATAAATATGATGAAAAACATCTACAGCTACGTAGGCACTAGAGCATGAACTGAAGAACATCCCGTGATCATAATTGAATGTAGTATTGCCCAATTCAAAAAAAAAAAAAATAAATACCGCAACAAATTGAATGATTCTTTGATAATTATCTACTTCTTCCCCAATTACCAAAATTATTTTAAATTAATAAATTGTGTAGAACTTGATTTCAAGTTAATTTATCAGAATATGTAGCTGATTCTCATAATTGAAGTTATTTGTTATTACTCATGGGCGCTTATAGAATGTTTCCCTTTTATTTATTTATTTTGTCCTCACAACTCATAATATTAATATCCTTATCTCTTCTATTAAACTTAAGCAAAATAAGTATATACTTTATTTATTATTTTTTAAACTGTGCTTAAAGGGCACTGGCCTTCGAACCCACCCAGTAATTCAATTCTATTAAAAGAGGCAAATCTAAGAATTCCCTTTTCAATGACATTTACACACTGACTCAACAAATAAAATTAAATCCTCATGGCATTATCATCTTGGTAATGGCATTCTGAACAGCCAAATTCCCAGCATCAACGGTACAAGCATTATTTATAATTAGACATAAAACATTCCAAAGCAACAGTAATAGAAGCAATAATTGTGATGATTAAGGGGACATGCGTTTTATATTTTCTGTCGCAGACATCAGCTTGTAAGTTGGTGAAGGGGTCCCCTAGGCTACTACCAAAGAGTGAAGAGGGCATGATGATGATGAACAAACCTTCAGGCATGCACGAACAGTAAAACTATTTGAATTATGAAGGCCACATTCTCTAATTCCTTTAAAATTTTTTTATTTCTCTCAATTCATTATAAAATAAAAAAAGAGGGCAGGGTTTAAAAATAGTGTTCTAATAATACAAATTTCAGTGGTGCCAAAAATCATATAGTTTCATCAAGTGGTTTCTATAGAGACCCCACTTTTGCCTGAGAGTTCGGTAGCAAAATCTTTGGCCCTGTAATTATGTGTTTGGTTTGACTAATTTTGACATGATCTTGGCTAGCAATCAAGGATAAGTAAATCCATGTTTACATCATGAGATTTGTAAGTCAATCTCATCTTTGTTCTTTAAATCTCCTGAATCAATTAATATATATATATATATAGCTTTTGCTTTTGAATGCATTGTCATGTAGAAAATTTGAACTAGTCCTCTTGCATTTGACTGTGTTCTTGCTTCTAATTTACTCTTCTTACCGGCTTTTCCCTTTGATTTATTGTAAATGATTATCTATAGATAAGAGTTAAAGAAAAGTTTGGTCGTTGCAATTAGATAAATGAGTGTGTTTGGTTTTTCATCTCACCCAACTTTCACCAACTCGTCCTGTTATTTTATATACTAATTATGGATAAGCACTGGTGTTTTGAGTGATAAATTTAATTAGAGTATGTTTATTTGTATTTTATTAATGTATTTTGTACTCTGGTTAATTTTAATTTTATTTTTATAAATTTTGTAAAATACACATAGTGAAAAATTTCATTTTCAGCTTTTTTTTTTAACTTCTCCATCTTTTTTCTTCAAGTTTGGGTTTGTAGAATAAGAATATATTTTTTTAAATTTATGAAAATATTGACTATACGAAAAATAACATGTAAAGTGGAATAAACATAAGCATACTTAAAATTTATTTATTTTTTCTCAAGATAAATATGATTATAAGACAAATTGATTAAAAACAACACTATAGGGCTATGTTTATTACATAGGATAGGATAAAAAATTGTCCTAATTCGATGTTTGGGGCTACATAAGATAGGACAGCCCCAAACATCGAATTAGGACAAAAAATTGTCTGCGCCCACTTATTTATTCTATGTTAGTATGTTGGTGAGTTATCCCATCCAAATTTTTTTTTTTTGACTTTTACTTTTTTTAAATATTCTTTTAAAATTTTTATATCTCATTCTATTTCATCCTATCCATCCTACTAAAATAATTCTATCTCATCCCGTATATCAAACGGGCTCCAGTGGTAGAAAATATAAGGAACTTGATATATATATATATATATATATTAGTACACGGGACTTTAATTTGTGTTGAATGCTGTCCATTTATATATAAATTGATTGGTGCTTTGGGGGGCATTTAATATACTTAATGGGTTGTGTTTACCAAAGAAATGGGCATAAATGTTTATAAATAACATCTCTGAACTGTAAAACAACAGTTATTATTTGAATTAAATATTAAAGTACGTTTTGCATTAAAAAAAAGGCTCCGTCGCTGCTGTTGTTCAAGGAATTACATTTTGCAGGGCACAAAATCATAAATTATACCATGTAGGTATGTGGATTGCAAAGAAAAATTTTTGATTTTCCACTTGCAACTTTCACAAAGCTGATGATCAATGAGTAGGCTCCTGTATTCATTCAGTAAGTTGTACTCATGAAGAATTGTGTATTGGGTATAAACAGTATGTCGTCTTAATTCGTATATTAGTTTAAAAATGGATTAGTCTTTTATCTGTATTTATATGTTTAAAAAAATTCAATAGCCCCATTGTGTTGTTATCCACAAATTTTTTTCAAAAGAATCATAGTTAAAACATATATTTTTAATAGATAAATAAAAAGCCGCACCAATAATGACCACAAACACCTAAAAACGCAGCAAAGAGAAATATAACGAGAAAATAATAAAAATTGATTTAATTTCAGACAAATACAATGAGAATATATAATTTATTTTTTGTGTTAAGTAAAAATTGAGTACTCAATTATTGAACCTATGTTCAGAAGCTTAACCTAATTTTAAAACAGCGGCTATGTATTTTTTATTAATGTGATAAGTATAGCACCCTTGGTAAAATTAAAAATATGTACATTTTATTAAAATCGTGAGGTATTACAACACTTAGTCTTGAATCAAGTCGGTGCGTGGTTTAATTTGTACAACAGGAGTAAATGCATTACAAGACCATACAAATTCTGCCCTCGCTTTGTAGTAGTGACATTCATCTTTTAAATTATGTCATTTCTTCATACGACTCCTCCAATTGTATGATAATCTAAGTAACAACTCCTTCAGCCTGTTCGGAACTAGCCGTTCTCCTTTCTTGTTACCATTTGGGCAAGTAAGATAACCTAATGGTTCATGAACTTAAAGAACTGAAATGTTTTGACTGAATTATATGGCTATGCATAAAGTGACACCTCTATTTCTCTTTTGATGGAGAAAATTGTGCCATCTCTAATTGTATATGAGCATGGATGAACCAAAATGATAATTAAAATTAATTTCATACTAATAAATTATGATTTCACCTTCATTAATAGAAAAGCCTTTTATAATAAAATGTCATAGCTCAGTTTAAAGATGATTAATTGAAAATAATATCAACAATAATAGAGACCTATCCCACCCAATACATAATAATGTTAGAGCCAATAATTGCTTCAGCTACGACGCATGTATGTTTTATGATCTCATGGTCAAGAATGATTTCTGGGTTTTTTTTTTTTTTTTTTCAATTTTTTTGGCCTTGAAGATAATAACGGCATGTGAGTTGATATAAATTTGGTGATTGTGGGATTTATGGAAAAAAATTAAAAATTAAATTCCAGTTCTTAGTTAGAATACCGACACTACTTAATAGAGATAAAATTGAAGAATTGGATACAATAACTCTCGCTCAAAGATCCAACTTTTAGTTAGAAATGAATTAATAAATTAAATAAAAATTTAGTTTCATAAGTAGATATTAAGCTAATTTGAAAAAACTTATTAAGAATAAAAAAAATTAAACAACTGAAATTAATTATTATTATTATTGTTATTTGTTTTCTTCGAACAAAGAATGAAAATTGTTCGCAGACAGAGCTCGAGCCTCGTGGCACGTAGCACGTTAGCAAAGAAGGGAAACGGGCGTTCACGAGGAAAACCAAAAGTTCTCTAATATATTATATGTTTATATTATTTATTTATTATTATTATTATTATTTTGCCTTTTTTAGAGACGGTGACCGAGGAACTGTATAGTTATTTGGAGAGCACTAAGTGCTGACTCAGGGTCTCGTGCTCTGAGACCCCACCAAATTACCAAAATATCTAGAACCTTAAGACCAAAGCTTCTCTCTTCTCCCACCTTTCACTATTATCTAAAGCTTTCCTCGCTTAAAGCGACCCTACACGCTCGAAGGGGCAAAATCGTCAACCAAGCCAATCTGAAACCCGAAGCACCCCGATCAAACCCTAGCCCCTAAAACAAAATAATAATAATAGTAATCATAATAATAATAATAATAATTATTATTAATATTCCGTAATAATAGTCTAAGTAGTAATAGTAGTAATGGGTAGCTGAAGGGCTGAGACGTGGTGGTGACAGGTGGCAGTGCGTTGCATAGGACGACAAATGTCAGCTCCAACCGGAGCCCAACCGAGAGGCGGGATCCAGTTGTGTTACATGTTAGGGTTTCCCCTTCTCACTTTCTCTCTCTTCCGTTTCTTTATTTCTCTTGTATATATTTACGTTTCCCCTGCCCCGCTCCTTTCAAACTCGCTGCCAAGCCCACACTCCCCCTGAAGCAGAGAGAGAGAGAGAGAGAGAGAGAAAAAGAAAGTCCTATTCCCCCTCCAAGAAAAAAAAAAAAAGAAATTTATAAAAACTTAACAACGAAGTTCTCTTGCTTCATTCCTTCTTCTCCTTCTGCAACAGTTTCTCTCTATCTCGGTTCAAGTCACTCCTACTCCTTTCTGTGCTCTGGCTCTTGCTCTCGGGGTCCTGCCGTCTACATGCGAAACCACAAGACGTGGATTGGGCTGCTATTGAATCTTGCCTGAGCAGCAGAAGTAGTATCACGGGAAGGCGTCTGTTGCTTTCTGTGGTTTTGTGGTTCGGTGAGGGTTGCAGGTGTAGAGAGGCTGGATATGGCGGAGGATTTAGACGACGGAGAGTTTTGGCTACCTTCTCAGTTTTTGACAGACGATGATATTCTCAAGGATGCGACGAACATGGGGAGCAGGGGAGAAGGCATGATGGAGTCTGAATCACGCTTCTGTTTTCCTTCCGAGTTCCCTTATGGTTTTACTTCGTCTTACGGGTCTTCGGCTCTCAGCTCACCGGTCGAGTCGGTGGTCGGTTCCACGGAGACGGAGAGCGATGAAGAGGACTATCTGACTGGATTGACGAGGCAGATGGCTCGGACCATGCTTCAAGAAGTTGAGAGAGGCTCCACTCCTGTATTCGCTTCTGAAAGCCCAAAGGTGCGTATTTATGACTGAAATGACAAGGTTTTAAGGGTCGTAGATAATTTCTTCCGGTGTTGCTAAAATTTGAATTTGATTTGGGGCTTGTCCTTAATCCTGTTTGTGTGTGCTTGCCAGGCGAGGGTTGTAGCCGGTTCGCCGCAGTCGACGCTTTGTGCGGTTGGTAGCTGGTCCGGTGGAAGCGCGGGGTCAAGCCGTGGTAGCCCGAATGGTCCATCCCAGGTTTCGTCTCCTCCGTCGACGCCAGTGAACGTAAAGGACGATGCCTGGGATTTACTTTATGCAGCTGCTGGCCAAGTAGTGCGCATCAAGATGAACAATGAAGGGGGTAACTGTCACAGAGGAAGAGGGCTTCTTGGTCCTCCGAGGAAACTGTCTCCAGTGTTATCCCAACCGGCGAGTGCTAACACTGGGTTTTATCCTGCCCAAGCTCTTACCCAGCAGCAGCAGATGCAAGTCAATCATGTAGGTTTCAGACGATGTTGTTTAGGGGTAGAGTAAAATAACCGTAATTGTTTCTGGTAATAAGTTTTTGATCTTCTATTTTGTGTGTTTTCGCAGTTTAATCAGCTGAAGCAGCAGCAGCAGCAGCAGCTTTCGGTTTGGGGGAGACAGAGTAAGGTCATGAACCCTGCCCAGCAGCAGCAACAGCAACAGCAACAGCTTTATAACGGGTCGAGGCCTGGTGGATTTGTCAGTGGAAGATGCAATCGTCCTCTAGGGCTACCTTCATCAGCATGGCCTCCTTTGCAGCAAGCTCAAGCGCAACCGCCGCAGCAGGCAGGTTCTGGTATGCGAGCTGTATTTCTTGATGGTTCTGGTGCTAGAAGGGAGTGTGCCGGTACAGGGGTCTTTTTGCCTCGCACCAATCGAAACCCTGAACCCCGGAAGAAGCCAGGTGACTGTCAAGTAATCGTTTTGAATCATGTTTTTCTTTTATTCTATGTTATTCCGTTTGTTTATTCGTCCCATGTCCTATTTTAATGTGTTAATGATTGTTTGCAGCATGCTCAACTGTCCTCCTTCCTGCAAGAGTGGTACAAGCCCTCAACCTGAACTTCGACGATCTGGGCGCGAGTCATTCTCGCTGTGTTGGAGGCGGCTTGGCTCCTTCAAATGGAAACCCTATTTTATCACAACAGAAGCGCCATTTTCGTCCTCAAGCTGCTCCTATCAAGCATGAAGTCCGGCTCCCGCAAGAGTGGACCTATTAACCCAGTTCCAGATCTAACTAATTTCTTACATTAGTAGTGTGTCTCGTTAAGAAATTTAGTTGGAAGAAAAAGAATTTTCAATATTAGAAAAAGGGTAGTAGTGAAAGTTTGTTTTTAGAAGATTTTACATTCGATTTTTGAAGAAGTGGTTTTTTGTAGGGTTAGAAGGAAAATAATAGTCCTGTTTTGTGGATGGAAATCGGATGCAGGTTATAAAAGTGTTTTCATTTGGGGTGTGGTGTTGGCGGTGGTGGCCATGGTGGTAGTGGCTGTCACTTGTGGGATGGTAAAACAACGCATCCTCTTGTAATAATAAGTCGTCGGTTAGTAAAGAAGTATATCCAGGTTCATGTATTTGGAAGGTAAGGGGTGGGGCTTGAAGGGTCGTTGTGGGTTGTCTCTGTTCTGTTGCATTCGATATTTTTGTGGTAGTGTTTGCAGCAGAGCAGAGTTGAGCATGCCAGGGGAAAGAGGAACAAAAAGATAAAACAGAGCTCCTCTTCTTAACCCCCCCTGCACCATGATATTCTCAGTCGCCTCTATGGCCGCCGGTAATAAATAAACGGTGTACTACTACAAGTGAAGAAGGTAGTCTCTATAGTGTTGTCACTAATTTTTGTTCAATGATGGGTATGAAATCCATGTCTCTCCATGCAAAATATGCCGTGTGTTTGAATTATTTTTAAGGAAATATTGTCATTTACGGCCTCATCTCTCTCGTTTTCTGTTTTTTCTATCAAATTTTGAAAATTTTTTTTTTTGGGGCTGGGGAAGTTCAAATTGGAAATCTTTAATTATAAAAGCAAGAGCTGGCACAGGGTGGAGGCTTTGCAGGAAATAGCTGGCTTTTTTCGGACCCAGGGAGAAAATTTGATGTGGGCCTAATGAAAAACATAATACTCCCACCGCCGGTGCGATATCGGAATCTGTGCTTATTTGCATTTATTTCTGTTTAAATGAAGTATAAATTGGTCTGTTAACTGGAAAAACCGCGTTGAAAGTGAACGTAGTGGAGGGAAGGAGGCGACGGTGGTGGTAATGGTGGGGTGGGTTTTCTTGGACGTGAAGCGTCTTGTGATAATGTCGTACAGAGTGTCCTATTGAAACGCGTGTGGGGTCTAATCTTAACCAATTACATTAAAAAAATTGAGTAAATAAAAATGAAAAAAGAAGGAAAAAAGGAAAAAAAGAGAAACGCCAAGCTGGGGGTTTTCCGTCGCTCTCGTGCTTCTCATAAAAGTTGTTTTGTCCGAAGAACACAGCTCGATGGAGTGGCTCGTGTCATGCAATGTTTTGCAGCTCGAAAAAGGGTAGTTAGGCGACCTGCTCTGCTGCTCATTTGCAGTTTGACCAGGTCAGCCCTCATCAATCTACATGATAGTATGATACCATGTTATTCTACATGATGCCCGGTTGGGTTAACTCGTCTAAAGGAAAAATACCTCAAATCACAATGATGTGACATTTTGTTTTAAACAGAAATAAAAAAAGGACTAAGAAGTCTCCTCCAGTGGGGAGGTGAGCAGAGTAAAGAAATTTTTGATTTCATGTGGATGGGTGGTAATGAGACTTGAAATGGAAGGGGGAAATTGAGTGATGGGTGGTGGTGGCCTGGTGGGGTGCGGTCAAAAAGAAATAGTTGTTGTCTTTGGTAAAAAGAACTGAGGAAAAAGGGTGGGAGGGAATGGGATTCGGAAAGATTTTAGGAGTGACAGTGGCTTCCCAACTACGCGTGTCAGAGCTCACGCAGCAGTGTCTCTCCAGCGCCATCTTAAAACCACCTACTACTTTCATGCCCCCTCCCTTCCAAAAGCCTGCCTTGCTTCTTCTGCTTCTTCCTCCTCACTTTTCACATCGGGTCCCCCTCCCACCCACACAATTATGAAATATGAATTACGCTCGTATCAGTTTCTTATTCAAACACAGCTTTTTAAAGTTGATTTCTTCCTGATTAATCCAATTTTAGTTCCAGTTTTTCTTTTGAACTTGTTTCTGTTGGGTGTTAATGGAGGTGTACATTCTGTGTTGTTTTTAGTGAAGGAGCATGTGTGGAGTTACACTCCATTTGTTTGGGTTCGGTTTCTGATCTTAGGATTTAAGGTATGACATATTCAAATATACCTTAAGGTCATGTTTGATAAGTGGGATTGAGATAGGATAGGATAATTTTTTATTCTATGCTATATTTGATGTTATATAGAATAGGATAAAAATTTATTCGGGCCCACATGAGTTATCCTATGTTGATAGGATAACTCAATCCCACCATTTTTGGTGGGATTGAGTTATCCCACCTAAAAAATAAAAAATTTTTTTGACTTTTATTTTTTTTAAAAAAAATATTTTTAAAAATATTTTTATTCTATCCTATCTCATCCTATCCTATCCCACCAAAATAATCCTATCCCATCCTATACACCAAACGGACCCTAAAGGGACAAGGTATTCCGTGGCCGTTGTATGTGTGCTTTTTCTATCAGATATTTTCATATTTACAAAGAGTTTAGTGAGTGCGCTATTTTAAATTTAAAAATATTATATTTATTTCATATGTAAAATGTAAACAATAATTAATTTCAAAGTGTGAAAAACTTGTTTTCCATTTCATGTTAACTTGATTTTGATCACTTTAAAATTAAATTAAATTTGCCGAAGTTTAATTCGCTATAAAAATTTTTAATGAAATTTTGTTAAAATAAAAAAATTAATTTTTTTACAAAATACAAATAAAAGTAATGCACATAAAACACTTTTTATACGTAAAAATATCGATAAGTGATATAACAATAAAAATTTTGTTATATAGGTTATTGAATTTGAAATAGTGGCTTTTGTCTTTCTCTCTCTCTCTCTTCTTTATATATATATATATATATATATATATATATATATATATATTGAATCTTGTGGTAGCTTATTCTTCAACCATATGTTTTGCTAATCTGAATTTCGTCATGTGCTTAATTTTCCAGTTTCTTATTTAAATATATTCCTTTTTAATTTTGTTTTTTTGCAAGGTTTGATTTGAGGAAGATGATATTGGGAGCTGTTAAGTTATTTTTTAAATTTTTTCTTATTCCAATTTTATTTTTTTAATTCTTCTATTTTATTAATTTAATTATTTAAATGTATTCCATAAACTACACTTTCATTAGCTATTTAATTTTTTTTATATTATTATGTTGGTCGGTGAAGTTAAGAATAACACATAATTATTGATATTTCTTTCTTTTGATGAAATAATGATTTTCGGCTTTTAAGAATAATTTTTTTAAGCCACAACACTAGCTCAATGTTATAATGACTTGGTGCATTTAAACAAATTCCTTTTTCTATTATTTTTATACTTTGGAACCCTTTTTAAATTTTTTTCTCCTTTTAAAAAAGTTTACAAAATTGTAATTTTTTTTCAAAAGAAGGAAGATGAGTTGGCAATTGAATCTCATTTTTTCTATTATTTTTGTATTCTTTAATAGTATATAAAGAAGACTCAACTCCAAGTTATTCAAAAATTATGGCATCGGGTTTCACATACATTTACCTTATAATTAGCTAGTTCTATTTTTCGAAAAAAGGGAAAGGAATAAAACTTAGTGCTAGAGTGTTGCCCTAACATGATGGAAGTCATCAGGTTGAGCATGTCCAAATATTTCCTATTTTTGCCCACATGAAATACCTTATGAACCTTTTAGCATAAATTTCTCATTCCCATATCAAATTAATGGCTTTTGAACTACTTATAATTGAGATTGCATCTCTATAAATTATAATGTCTGCAACTCTCAGACACTTTTGGTGTGAGATTAATTATACAGCCATGTGCATTTAACGAAAATCTGAAGTTCCTTAATAATTCCACCCTTCTGAAAAATTGTTGATTTTTTTCCATCTTTCCCTCGCAATCTCTCTCTTTCTCCTATCTACTAGTGGCAATACTCCTCATCTGAAGTCACCCTCATTGAGTACAAAATGATTTATATTATGTATAAATGTATCTTAGTTGTGAAGCAATTGGAGTTGTAACTTAGTGGGGTTGGAATGTCAAATGTTTGGTGAACGGACACACTTCCCTTCTTTCTTATTTAATAAGGATCAGGCCAAGTGCCTCCCGTATGGATGGATGCTTTAATTTAAAATAAAGTTGTGAGATCTTGATGGGCATGGTTTTATTGAAGCAGCAATTGATAATCAAATCTAATAAATAATCTATATGATGCCATCTACCCGGTTGATTAGGTTCATTCATGCTTCCATTTGTCACAAGTGGGAGGCTTTTTGTTTCACTCTTTGGACGTAATTCCACAATTTCCTTATAAAAAATTTTGTATAAACCAAATTATAGAGCAACTTCAACGCAAAAAATAAATTATATTCCCATAAAATTTCATGTAATCAATGTCAAAACAAGTCTATCTTATATAACTGTTAATTTTGGAAAAACCCAAAAATGGTATTTAATACATTTGTCTATTGCTCTCATGACTTCTTACTTAATTGTGTATTACACTCTTAAAAGAAATAAAAAGTTGTGTGTGCAATCTTTTCTTTCGTTTTTTTTTGTCATGTCATCTCATCTCCGTGATAAAAATAAATGATTGCATAGAAAAAATCTTTTTTTGTTTAATGTTTATCTATTGTATTTGACAATCGTAGTTTTTCAAATCTATTGTTGCATTGTAGATGTTTTAGGGCTGCTTGGTATATGAAATTAGATGAGATATTAAAAATTATTCTATTCTAATGTCGGGCTCGAGATAGATGAAATTAAAATTAATCCTGCAACTATCAACTTGTTTTTTAATATTCTATTCTAAAGTTTGGCTCCAGAGAAATGAGATTAAAATTAATCATGCGCCTATCAACTTATTTTATCTTTGTAAGGTAAAATAATTTAACTTAAACGTGTAAAAATATTTTTATCTTATTTTGTTTAATATCATTTTCATTGCATGGTATCCCCTTTACTCAATACAATTCTATTATGTTTTATTTTAAAAGAATAATTTTATTTTGTCTCACATACCAAACATAATAATATGAAGGTGTAGTAGTGGCTGAGAGCGTGTTGGCACATGGGACTGACGTGTTCTTTGCAGTGAATGAGGAGTTTCTTCTTAGCTTAGGGCTTGAGAAGTTGAAAAGAGATGAAGCTTGGGCTCATCAGAGAGCTACGTTATTGGACTTGGTTTCGTCTGCACTCGTCGGAGCACATGTCCAGCCTTAATTCATGGAGGTCAAGCATGTGACTAAGACATTCTTTAAGATGTGATTAGGATCTTCTTGTAAATGACAAAACGTTGCGATAACTGGCTACAGCTTACTCTGCCCATCTCTGCTGTTCTTCTGGTGCTTGCCAAGAAGCCCTTTCTGAATTTCAAAACGCCAGATGTGAGCGCAGGGATCTTGATAATAATTCTACCTATGGGATTGTAGGCGTCAATCTGAAGTTTGGCTAGCCAAAGAATTGAAATTTTATTCAAAAAAGAAAGTTCCTAATTTTCTTAGGAAAATACAATATTAGGATTCTACTTTCTTATATTTGGCTGGAAAAATTATGTATCAAAAAGTTTTAAAAAATGTTCTATTTTTTTGCAAATTTTCAAAAATTTTCTTAAGTCTATCATTTTATTGCCATGATTTTTTCATGAGAATTTTTTTGCACTATTAAAAAAATAATAATAAACTGCAATCGTTATAATATTTTCTAATGTTCAATTAAATAATCATAAAAAAAACATTCTTATCTACCAAGGATATGTATGGTTAGCAAGAAAATAAATTTTTAAAAAAATTTTAATTTTTTTGTGCAAGTTTCATTTTCTTATTTTGTTTAATAAAAATAGTAAACAAAATTATCTTGGGTCCACATATATATATATTTTTATCAAAACTTGTTTCGCTTGAAGGATGAGAAAAAAAAAATTTCTCATGATAAAGTTTTTTGGTAAAAAATATTTTGTACACTAATTTAAAGAATAACTTTTATTAAGTTTTTTATGTTTAATTAAATAATCATAATTTAAAGAAGACCATTAACTTTAAAAAAGTTTCTTAATTTTTTTTAAAGAGTTATCAACCCCACCCTAATCAAGATAGATGTGGCTAATCACAAATGACATGTGTTTAATGCTATTGATTTGGCCATTGGGTAACATCTTACAAACAAAAGCAGGGCTGAAAGTGATTAAGTGAGGATAACATCATGCCAATTTAGATCTAGAGCCACTAATTGAGGGGGAAAAAGAAAGAAAGAAAGAAAGAAAGATGCACTGGATGGTCAATCAATCTATTAATTAAACAAATTCCTTGGATCAGGAGCCCTTTTGAGCAAACAACTGGCTAGACAACAGCCATGGCTGCAGAGAGGCATATGAAGATTCTAACTAAAAAACAGGGCATATATGCCCAACAAAAGGAGCAATGGGGGATGTTTAAGTTAGGCAGCATGTGAGCAAATGATGTCTTCTTCTCACTTCTCATCTTTTGTGTTAAATTGATGGGAGGGGTGATGCCATAGCCCTATTATTCAACCAAGCAACATGATGATGGTGCTATGTGAGTGCAAAAAAGCAAATCAATCTCATTTCACCTCACCTCACCTCACCCACCTCTTTCTTCCTCGACTAAATTGTAGTTGTAGGGCCGTTTACAGCGTGCCCCTGGGCTAATTATGTTAGGCACCCCCTTCCACCAAAAGTATTAGTAGGAATTAAAAGAAAAAAAAAATTTGTAGATGGGCCGTCTTCTATTGCCTATGCTACATGGACGTGAGACATTTCATCCATGCTGACGTTGACGTAAAGATCAAAATCAATTTTATATATACTAACTTATTTCACGATCATAAAACAATCACATCTAAACTGTAAGATTTTATTATTTTATTTTGTTTAATTTTAATTTTTAATATTCTTATCTTTATTTTATCAAATTTAATTTCATCATCTTTTATCCTACAAACTAATCACATTCTATCTTGTACACTAAATGTACCCTAAGATCTTTTAACGTCTGAAACAATTCTATACTTTCAGTCTGCCCACCCTCTTCAAAAAAGGGCCAAAAAATAAAAAATAAAAAACTCTCAATGCAAAATTATTAAAATTAACCATTCATAAACAATTCAAAACCCTTTTATTTTCTCTACACTTGTCTATTCTTCAATGAAAATCCTAGTTTTTCAATTCCCCTACGATTCAATCTTTTTCAATCTTACAACTTTTTACATTTTTTTTTTAACAATTGTTGTATTTTATCATCATTTGCAAAAAAAAAAAAAAAAAAAAAAAAGAGAAGGTGTTTAATAAGTTTACAGATTTGAAAAGTGCATAAAGTCATTCTTTGGAACAAAAGCCATTTGATCTGAAAGGGAATAAACTCGGATAAATTGCAATTTACGTGATATTGTCTTTTACATTT
>JAJIYU010011530.1:0-15250 GCA_030144865.1 Tinospora cordifolia
TTACCTCAATTTTTCCTGATTTTGAATTAATTATTGAAGAAAAATTAGAATAATGGTGAAAAATACAATTTTGGAGAGAAAATACATGAAATTTTAAGGAAAATGTAATTTCTGAAGGAAAATGATTTTTGCGATTGATTGTTGAATTTTCAGAATTGTTATGAAATTTTTGGGAAGAAAATGTAATTTTTAGTTAATTATTCATTTTTTAAGAAAATAATTGTATAAATGATGAAAATTGGTGTATAATTAGAATATTTTCATGAAAAATGATGGAACAATAATTTTAATAATTTTAGAAAAAAAATGCAAAATATATACATATACATATACATACATACATACATACATACATACATATATATATATATATATAAGGAAAAAAAAGAGAAATCGGTTCGCAGGCCGATTTTCGATCAGGCCACAGGTGTGTATATATATATATATATATGTGTGTGTGTGTGTGTGTGTGTGTGTGTGTGTGTGTGTGTGTATGTTGTGTGTGTATATATATATAAGGAAAAAAAAAGAGAAATCGGTGCACGGGCCAATTTTTGATCAGGCCATAGGCCCGACCTGTTTGTGCTAGGCGCGCAGGCCAATTTTGGTCCAAACCGTGGGCCGGCCCACGCGAGCAATCACCTCTCCATGCAACAAAAAAACTAGACTTGAGCTAAAGTTCTAGATTTTCAGCTCCTTCCTCCCATGTTCATGAGCTTGTATCTTTCTCATTTCTCATCCATTTCCTTTGAATCTTAGCTTATTTTGAAGCTATTGTAACCCTCTTAAAGAACCCCAAGAGCCTTTGCCCAAGTGCACAACAACCTGAGATGAAAACAACCAAGAAGGGATGTTATTCACCACATTTCATGCCCAGAAATTTGAAACCATTAGCTGATCCGATTTTCAAGCAACTAGTTCAAGACCCATCCGAGGTTCATTTTGGAGGTAAGACCATTCATTTCCTTCCTTTCCATGTGTACTTCAACGTCCAACTGATAGAAAATGAAAAATGAAGCTTTACACATTTTTTCAAGCTATTAAAGTGGGTTATCTGTTAACTGTTACAACAGTATGATAGAAACTGTTTGGAACAAATTTAAGGGGTTCAAACCTGAACCGTTCCAGGTTTATCCCTGAGGTAAGACCCTTTATTTTATCCCTTATTACGTGTATTTAAATGTCTAAGTGGTGAAAACTAGATACTATAACTTTAAATACATGTTATAAGTCACTGACGTTGACTATTTGATTCACTGCTACAACAGTGCCATCAAAAATCAGGTTGCAACTAAATTTGAAGCTGTGATTGGAGCACCTAAAGACATCCGTTTGACTGAAACTAGAGGCATTTTAAGCCTCATAGTAGAGGCTACAAAGAGGTATAAAGATCTAACCATAGCCTATGTGAATATGATTTACTACACTTACAAATATGCCATGATTGTTAGAGTGCTAGGACTTAAAAGAATTTCTTGAGTTCTTTTAAAATACAATAGAGGAGTTGATGGAATGTTAAGCATGATTTTAATATTACATGTTACTGATTCAAAATATTCTTGATGAATGAATGTTATATGACCTATATGCTTGGAATAGACACAAGAAATGACCCATGAATTTGTGGTTTAATGGATGAAGGAACACTAGGAAAATGATAGAAATCATGAACCCAAAAATCAGACCTCTGATAGCCAAAACTCGCATTTGCTAAACTTAGCATAAAACCTATGCTCTCTCAAAGTCTGTAGTGTGATCCTCAAGTGTTCGACATGCTCCTCGTGGGACCTTGAATAGATTAAGATGTCTTTGATAAAGATAATCACAAAAGTGTTGAGGTATGGCTAGAACACTCTCTGCATGAGGTCCATAAACATGGCTGGGGCATTTGTCACACTGAATAGCATAACCAAGAACTCATAGTGCCCATATCTGGTGCGGAATGCAGTCTTCGACACATCTTCCTCCCTAACTCTCAGCTAATGGTACCTAGATCTCAGATCAATCTTCAAAAATACCTTTGCACCTCTAAGCTGGTCAAATAAGTTATTGATACGTTGGAGGGGATACTTATTCTTGATTGTCACCTTGTTCAACTGCTAGTAGTCAATACATAGGCGGAGACTCTCGTCTTTCTTCTTTACAAACAATACTGGAGCGCCCCAAGGTGACACACTGGGGGAAATAAAACCCTTACTCAACAACTCCTCCAGCTGGACCTTCAATTCCTACAATTCCTTAGGCACCATGCAATAAGGAGGAATGGATACAGGTCGTGCCCTGGAATGATCTCAATGATAAAGTCAATCTCTACTTACAGGGTAAGCCGGATGGATCCTTAGGAAACACGTTAGAGAAATATCTGACAATTGGGATCTCATCAATACACAGTCGTGCAGGTGCCTCATCTATGGTCGTCAAACCAGCTAAGTATCAATCTCATGCTGCATCACCAATCGGCCCTGAGTACTCTGCCTATCAGAAGCTGTACCCTAGAAGACAATAGTGGGTTGGCCTGGAATCTGAAACACAACCCTCTTGGCAAAGGAGTCAACGTATGCGTGGTACGCAGTTAGCTAGTCCATACCAAAGATGGCATCAAACTCGAGAAACTCCATCACTCGGAGGTCTACCATGGTCACAAAATCTCTAGCCTAAGTACACATCTCTCACAGACCATGTTGGGGTAGATGCGTTCCCCAACAGTAGTGCTCAACATCAACCAACTAGGAGCCCTAACTGGTCTAAGTCCCAATCTATCTACAACATATCCAGAAATGAAGGACAAAGTAGAACCAGCATCAATCAATACATAAACAGATGAATCACAAAGCGAGATAGTACCTTCCACCAAGGTCCTCGTTGAATCAGGGTTAGGTTGGGTGATGACCTATGCTCTATCTTTGATAATTGGGGCAGTAGAGCTAGGGCCCACTTTAAGATTTGGGCACTCAACCTTCTTGAGTCTAACCTGTCTACACTGATAGCACGTAAGTGGTGGCCTCTGTCCTCCTTGATAGCTCTGACTCTGTCCACGGCCTCTGCCGCAATCTCTAGAAAATGTGCCTGCTGCTCTGCTGGTGGATGTGCCTGGATGGGAGTGGCTGCAAGTGCTATTGCCTAAATAGCGGTCTGGCTGGGAGTGCTGCTTGACTGTATCTCATAATACCTCCTCTTCTTCTGCCTCTGGAAGCGACCACGATCTCGATGACCCCCAGACCCACCTCTATGTGATAGCTAAGTTTGTAATATGGCCTACTGTTGCGGCTATGGCTGAGGGGTACTGCCAGATACTACAAAAATCTCAGGGCGCTCATTTAAACCATCCATCTCATATCGCAGGGCCTCCCTCTGGATCTCCTCTAATGTTTGGGCCCTGGATATCGAATCGCCTGCCTGATGGCGACCCTTAGCCCTTGCTAATAGAATTTAGCTCTCTTTCTGGTCAGTAATTAACCTAGGTGCATAAGCCTCAAACTGTAGGAACCAATGAGTATACTCTCACACGGTCATAAAACCCCTAGCGCAGGCTCAAAAACTCCACCTTCTTACGTTCCCTCTCAGTATAGAGAATGTAAGCCTCTAGAAATAGCTCTTCGAACCTAGCCCATGAAGTGATCGGGCCTTCAATGCTCCAGGTAGAACGCCACCACCTAGTAGCCTCATTCTCTAACATATGGGCTAAAAATAGCACCTGATCTGCCTCTGATAGTCTCAAGGTCTCGACGTTCTTCTCCATACTTAGTAACTAGTCCTCTGCTGCCTCTAAACTGATACCACCTTTGAACCTCTCAGGGTGCAAATCCATGAAGCTCTTGAAGAGCCGTGCATGGGCTCTCTCATCTTCTTGTCTATCTTGGGCTGGGGTTGCAGGTGCTACTACCAGCCCAACTAGTGGCTCAGTAGCCGGTGGCACAGGTGGAACAGGATGTACTGCTGGCTTGGCTTTCTGTCTATTAGCTTCCAATCGATCTAACCTCTCCATCAGTAAGGTCGTCTAGGCCTGAACAGCCTTGTTAGAGGCCCTAATCATTGCCTCAAGTCTCTGTATCTAGTCTAGCTTGGGCTGAATAGGAGGGGGTGGTGGTAATGTCGGCTCCCTAGGCTCGAGCGATGGTCTGCCCTGCCTAGGTGGTGCTCTACCTCGCCAAGGTGGCATATTTATCTGCAGTTGAAATTGGACTGTTGGTTATTCATATATTGAAAATAGACCCAACTCTAAAAGTCTATTAGCATTGTATGTTCTACTCAAAATACGTTTTATGATTGCTAGTCTTTTCTTCTTTATTCGATGGTTCGCTTACTTTCGTAATCATTTTGATATCATCTAGGTTCTTCACTTATTAGTATTTTTTAGTTCATTTAAACTTGGGGCTCTGATACCAAGTCTTGTTGGGACCCCTTCTTTAAGCCAAGGGCGGCTTGACCGGCACAGTGGCCCGACGAACCCACTCACCATGTCGAGTTTGCCTAACCACTGTTAAGGCCTTTCCAATATCATATAACAAACGATATCAGATTAATTGGAACATTTAAAAGCTAAAGTAAGCAACATACGAAACGAAATCATTTCATTACATATTAGTCTTGTCCAAAATACATAATTGACCACTTAGAGGTGCCAAGGTGTTTTCGAAGATTGATCTGAGATCTGGGTACCATCAGCTGAGAGTTAGGGAGGAAGATGTGCCAAAATCTATATTTTGCACCAGATATAAGCACTATGAGTTCTTGGCCAAGCCGTTCGGCGTGACAAATACCCCAGCCATATTTATGGACCTAATGTAGAGTGTTCCGGCCATACCTCGACACTTTTGTGATTATGTTTATTGATGACATCTTGATCTATTCAAGGTTCCACGAGGAGCATGTCGAACACTTGATGATTGCACTGTAGACTTTGAAAGAGCATAGGTTATATGCTAAGTTTAGCAAATGCGAGTTTTGACTATCAAAGGTCCGATTTTTGGGTCTCGTGGTTAGAGTTGAGGGTATCTCTATGGACCCCACTAAGGTCGAGGTAGTTATCAGTTGGTTGAGACCTACCACAGTGGCCGAGATTCGTAGTTTTTTGGGTTTAGCAGGCTATTATCACCGTTTCGTCCAAAAATTCTCAAGAATTGCAGCTCCGATGACGAAGCTAACCAAGAAGGATGCCCTTTTTCTATGGATTGACAAGTGCAAGGAGGCCTTTCTTAAGCTTAAGTAGAGATTGACATCAGTTCCAATACTAGTGTTGCCAGAGCCCGGTCAAGAGCTGACCATATACACTGATGCACCACAGATATGCTTGGGCTGTGTATTGATGCAGGATGACAGGGTAGTAGCTTTTGCCTCTCGACAGTTGAAGGATGATGAGTGGAACTACCCTGTACATGATTCGGAGCTGGCAGTAGTAGTATTCACATTTAAGATCTAGCAACATTACCTTTATAGTGAGCCCTTTACGCTTTACTCAGATCATAAGAGCCTTAGATATTTGTTCTCACAGAAGGATCTGAACATGAGACAGAGGCGATGGATGGAGCTGTAGAAGGACTGTGATTTTTCTATCGAGTACCACCCGAGGAAGGCTAATGTAGTGGCTGATGCTTTGAGTAGGAAACAGGTCGAGACTGCATACATGGCGAGACATATGTCCCATGAGTGGATGATGCTTGATTTTTTTTGATCATGAGTATCTATGAGTCATCTACTGAGGCCAGAGTCAGTGCACAGATTATAGCCTAGCTAGTTCAGATTCAGGAGATCACGGAGGGACAGCCTCGTGATACCGATTATCATATGTTCAGGGCTTGGGCAGATGACGTTTTTCGAGGAGAGTGGTCACTGGATTCCCAGGGTGCACTGAGGTTCAGGGGATGGCTATGGGTACCAGACGATGCTAGCTTGACATGCAGTATGCTCGAGGAGTTACACCGATCGAGATATGTTATTCATCCGGGCGCCAACAAGATGTATCAAGATGCTAAACGAGCATATTGGTGGCCCAAGATGAAACAGGACATAGTGGTCTTCATTTAGAGATGTGATACGTGCCAGCATATCAAGGTTAAGCACCAGAGACCCGGTGGATCCTTACAGCCCTTGTCTATACTAGAGTGGAAGTGGGAACACATCACTATGGACTTCGTTATAGGACTACACTATACACAACGGAGACATGATGCTATTTGGGTAGTTGTGGACCGTTTGACGAAGTTTGCCCACTTTCTTCATATGCATACCAAGGATTCAGTGGAGCAATTGAGCCGACTTTATGTTAGAGAGATTATTAGGCTCCATGGGGTTCCCTTATCCATTGTGTCAAACAGAGATGCAAGGTTCACGTCCCGATTTTGGCAGGCATTGCAAACTCAGTTGGGGACGAGGGTGAACCTTATCACAACATTCCATCCACAGACTAATAGCCAGTCTGGGCATTTGATCCAGATTCTTGAGGATATGCTGCGGTATTGTATTTTGGATTTTGGTGGTAGTTGGGAGGATCACTTGGCTTTATGTGAGTTTGCTTATAACAACAGCTACCAGTCGAGCATCGGGATGGCGCCGTTCGAGGTGTTGTATGGTTGACCATGTAGGTGTCCCGCCTGCTGGGCCGAGATAGGTGACAGAGCAGTCTTAGGCCCTGCCTTTATACAGGAGCAGAATGAGAAGATACAGAGGATTAGATAGAATATGAAGGCCGCTCAGGATCGATAGAAGATTTATGTGGATAACTGAAGAAGGGTCATTGAGTTTGATGTTGGTGACCATTTCCTGCTCTGCATTTTGCCACGCAAGGAGCAAACATGCTTTGGAATTTTAGGGTAGCTCGCACCGAGATACATTGAGACTTTTGAGATCCTTGAGAGGCTAGGCCCCGTTGCTTACCGACTAGCGTTGTCGCCACAACTATTGGGTATGCATAATGTATTTCATGTTTCTATGCTTAGGAAATATCACCTCGATCCCTCGCATGCTATCGATTGGAGGCATATTGAGTTGTGAGAGGACTGTACATTTGATAGATGCCTTTGGCCATCATAGATTGAGTTGTGAAGAGGTTGTGCAACAAGGAGATACCGATGGTACGAGTGCATTGGCAGTTCCATGGTGCTGAGCAAGATACATGAGAGACTGAGGATTTTATGATCCACCACTACCTTGAGCTGATGCGTGTTGCTCCTTGACTTGTATTATTGTAAATTTTGACGACTAAATTTCTTATAAGGAGGGGAGGCAGTGACGACCCGTGATTTAATACACAAAAATTATCGGGTCTAATGTATGTATTTTCTAGAATTTAAGTAGAAATATATGAATTTACCTCAACTTTTCTTAATTTTGAATTAATTATTAAAGAAAAATTAGAATAATGGTGAAAAATACAATTTTGAGGAGAAAATACATAAACTTTTAAGAAAAATATAATTTCTGAAGGAAAATAATTTTTGTGATTGATTGTTAAATTTTCGAAATTGTTATAAAATTTTTGGAGTAATTAATGTTTTTGGTGAATTATTCATTTTTTGAGAATATTTTGATGAAAAATGATGGAACGATAATTTTAACAATTTTAGAAAAAAAATGTGAAATATATATATATATATATATATAAGGAAAAAAAAGAGAAATCGGCACATGGGCCGATTTTCGGTTGGGCCACAGGCCTGACCCATTTGTGCCAGGCGCACGGGCTGTTGGCTCGTGCAATTTTGGCCCAAACTGTGGGCCGGCCCACGTGCGAAACTTCCCTCCCCATGCGTATTTTTGAATTTTTGAGCTAATTTCTTTGATTTTCTAGTGATTTTTCTGCAACAAAACTGTGGTTACAGCTGGTTTTGAAGCCATGGTTTGAGCCATCAACTCATAGCCTCTGATGTAGCCAATTGATTATGCCAACTGGGCATCAAGCATGGGAGCTTGAGGGTCATGCGGATGGCCATGTGTTACCTTATCTTGCCATGCAAACACCCCTCTATGCAACAAAAGAACCAAACTTGAGTTGAAGTTCCAGATTTCTAGCTCCTTTCTCCCATGTTCATGAGCTTTTATCTTCCTCGTTTTTCATCCATGTCCTTTGAATCTTAGCCTGTTTTGAAGCTATTGTAACCTTCTCAAAGAAACCCCAGACCCTTTTCCCAAGTGCCCAACAACTTGAGATGAAAACAACCAAGAAGGGGTGTTGTTCACCATGTTTCAAGCCCAAAAATTTGAAACTATGAGCTGATCCGATTTTCAAACAATTAGTTCAAGACCCATCCAAGGTTCATTTTGGAGGTAAGACCATTTATTTCCTTCCTTTCCATGTGTACTTCAACCTCCAACTGATAGAAAATGAAAAATAAAGCTTTACACATGTTTTCCAAGCTGTTGAAGTGGGTTATCTGTTAGCTATTACAGCAGTATGACAGAAACTGTGTTGGAGCAAATTTAAGGGGTTCAAACCTGAACCATGCTAGGTTCATCCCTGAAGTAAGACCCTTTATTTTATCCCTTATTATGTGTATTTAAATGTTTAAGTGGTGGAAACCAGATACTATAACTTTAAATATGTTTTCTAAGTCACTAGTGTTGCCTATTTGATTCACTGTTACGACAGTGCCAACGGAAATAAGTTTGGGACCAGATTTGAGGTTGTAATTGGAGCACCTAAAGACGTCTGTTTGGATTGAAACCAGAGGCATTTTAAACTTCGAAGTAGAGGTTACAGAGAGGTATGAAGATCTACCCATTGCCTATGTGAAAATAATTTATTACACCTACAAATATGCCATGATTGTTAGAGTGCTAGGACTTAGAAGAATTTCTTGAGTTCTTTTAAAATACAGCAGAGGAGTTGATGGAATGTTAGGCTTGATTTTAGTATTACATGTTGCTGGTTCAAAATATTCTTGATGAATGAATGTTATATGACATATATGCTTAAAATAAACACAAGAAATGGCCCATGGATTTGTGGTTTAATGGGGGAAGGAACACTAAGAAGATGATAGAAATCATGAACCCAAAAATCTTCATGTGATTGGATAGAAACGTAAGAGGCTAGTTGACTGACCAAATGTGGGCAGATTGAGATGAAATTTTGTGGAAAGGTCCCTAGATATGTTAGGATAGTGTGTACAAAATTGCAGCAAAATAGGAGCTCAGTAGTAGGGTCAATTGAAGCACCATCTAACTGCCTGTCACAGGGTGTACGAGATTTTCACTGTCCATGTTACTGCACTTAGAAACCCTAGTAAATGATATCCAAAAATTATGAAATAAAATTTTGGTAAACGCTTAGGCAGTCTAAATGAAATCTGAAAATTTTTGCATAAATCCAACTTATGGATTGATCGTAGAAAAATCGGCAAGTTCGTTGCGCAAGAGAGCAAAGAACCCAAAATTTGACTGTGTTGGGATTTGGGGATTTTAACCCAATTTTGACCCAAATGACCTATTTTGACCTAATTTGGGCACAAATTGACCAAAGTTGACTAGATTTACCCATTTGACCAATTGATCGAGACGTCTCAGGTCAATCGAAACTGAGTGGGGACAGTGAGATTAGAAATTAGGTTGCTGTATGAATAGAACTGAGATTAAGTTTAATTGATGCAGATTTGATAGAGTACTACAGGACTAGGCCGGTTGTCGACGGGACATCAATGCGCGGGATCCGAGGTTAGTAGTTGATTCAGGTGTTTTTTGTGACTTATATTCCTTGCATAAAGCTTGTGTGAAGTAACATGGTTTAAATGGTTTCACGAGATTTAGATATATCTGATTGGTTTTGAGACGAGTAGATGTACATTGTTAGTGAGACCATAGGCTCGAATGCCAAGCGTCGGGGTCAGGTTACTTGATGTGATTGTGATAGACTTGAGGTTTGAGCGCCAGAGGTTAGGGCATATGATCAGTATGCCTAGCCATCGAACTCGCTTGAGTCACAACACATGAAGGCCGAGTGTCGGGGTAGGGTATTCGACGAGTATGCCTAGCTCACAACTCGATTGAGTAGCCAGTATGCCTGACTCAGGACTCACTCAAGCAATGACCATAGGTTGGGTTTGTTGAGTTAACCTAGCCTGGATATGTTTTTAACTGACATGGTGAGATGTTTTCTGAAACTATTGCATTATTTATAACTGTTTTCATACTATGCCATGCTTTCAAATGTCATATAATTTTTACTGCTCATACATACATGCATTGTTTTGGAGTATTAGTTATGGTTGACATGCTGATCTTTCTACTCACTGAGCCACGTGGATTTTAGGCTCACTACTCTATCACTATTTCAGGTTCTTCAGTGGCTAATAAAGGGAAAGGCGTGGTGATCGCCTGACTCCCTGACGACTCCTGTACCCTTTCTTTTGGTTTTTTATTTATTTTGGACAAGACTAATATGTAATGAAATGCTTTCACTTTGTATGTTGCTTACTTTTGCTTTTAGGTATTTCAATTAATCTGATATCATTTGTTATATGAGATTGGAAAGGGTTTAATGGTGGGTGGGCAAACTCGACATGGTGAGTGGGTTCGTCGGGCCACTGTGCTGGTTTGGCCACCCTTAGCTCACAGAAAGGGTCCTGAAAAGAATTGGTATTAGAGCCCTAGGTTCAAAGGAACTAAAAAAACACTAATAAGTAAAGAACTTAGACGATATCAGAATGATTACAAAAGTAAGCGAATCATCGAATAAAGAAGAGAAGACTAGCAATCATAAAACGTATTTTGAATATAACATACGATGCTAGTAAACTTTTAGAGTCGAGTCTATTTTGAATATATGAATAACCAACAATCCAATTTCAACTGTAGATAAATATGCCACCTTAGCGAGGTAGAACACCACCTAGGCAGGGCAGGCCACTGCTCGAGCCTTGGGAGCCGACACCACACCACCCCCTCTTGTTCAGCCTGAGCTAGACTAGATATAGAGATTTGAGGCAGTGATTAGGGCGTCTAACGAAACTGCTCAGGCCCAGATGACCTTACTGATGGAGAGGTTAGATCGATTGGAAGTTGACAGGTAGAGAATCGAGCCAACAGTACATCCTACTCCACCTGTGCCACCGGTTACTGAGCCACTAGTTGGTCTGGTAGTAGCACCCGCAGCCCCAACCCAGGATAGATAGTGAGATGAGAGAGTCCATGCCCAACTCCTCAAAAGCTTCATGGATTTGCGCCTTGAGAGGCTCAGAAGCAGTATCAGTTTAGAAATGGCAGAGGATTGGTTATTGAGTATGGAGAAGAACACCAAGACCTTGAGATTATCAGAGGCAAATCAAGTGCTTTTTTCAGCCCATATGTTGGAGAGTGAGGCTACTAGGTGGTGGTGTTCTACTAGGAGCATTGAGGGCCCGATCACTTCATGGGTCAGGTTCAGAGAGCTGTTTCTAGAGGCTTACGTTCTCGAGACTGAGAGGGAATGTAAGAAGGTAGAGTTTCTAAACCTGCGCCAGGAGACTATGACCGTGTAAGAGTATACTCATCAGTTCCTACAGTTGGAGACTTATGCACCTGAGTTGATTGTTGACCAGATAGAGAACCAGATTCTAACGGCGAGGGATGAGGGTCGCCATCAAGCAGATGACTTCCACATCCAGGGCCTGGACATTAGAGGAGATCCAGAGGGAGGCCCTGCGGTATGAGATGGATGGTTTAGATGAACGCCCTGAGATTTTTGTAGTATCTAGTAGTACCCCTTAGCCACAACCACAGCAGCAGGTCGTTTTACTGACTCAACCATCACATAGAGGTGGGACGCATAGGAACTAGTGATCAAATTGTAAAGATGGGACATGTAGGAACTAAACTCTCAAGCTATCCACAAATGTTTTGTGTGAGAAGAAGACAACTTTGCTCGTTCCACCAAGAAAACAAAACAATTAAATTTGAGCCCAAAAATCCCAAAAATGGAAGATAAAGAACTAGGATTCACTAGAAAACCCTCTTACAGGGATATGGTTACTTGTAATTGAGGACCTTGGCCATCAATGAATGATTATGAGGAGGATAATGAGTTGATGATCAAAGATGAATGAGACCATAAAGATTCCATTGAAGACAGAGAGAATATTGAGGAATGTCATATCCAATTGACCAAGAAAACCATGACTAGAATATAATGTCCATGGAGGAATACCATCATATTCAAGATCCTAGGTCAATCCCTAAGTTTTCAATTCGTTAGAAATACATTGAAAACTCTATTGAAACTAGGTAGTGTAACAACTTGGGCCCACTATGTATCAATATTGTCCCCACCTTAGCCACCACTGATTGGGTGTAGGGTTTTATTCTTGGCATGACTTGAACTTGAGTCTCCCAAAAGCACTCGACACTAGTAAGGCTTGCAATTGCTCATTTAACCCAGGCATCGCTCTAGCGTTGGATCGATTTAGGATATTACAATCTACCCCCTTGGAGTAGTCCTGTCTTTAGTACTTACATTGCCGTCACATCTAAAGTAGCTATGATACCATTTGTAACAACCTGGGCCCTCTATGTACTGATATTGTCCCTACCTTGGCCACCATTGACCGGGTGTAGGGTTTTGTTCTTGGTAAGATTTGAACCTGAGTCTCCTAAAAGCGCTCGACACTAGTAAGGCTTACAATTGCTCATTTAGCCCAGGCATTGCTCTATTGTCAGACCGATGTGGGATATGATAGGTAGTATGAGTAACATTATTGATTTAGGGTTTGGTAACTTTGTAGTCAAGTTTGCCTTAGAAGCAGACTTCTTTATATTACTTATTAGAGGACCATGGCTGCTAGTTGACCACTACATAGTCATATGGCAATGGAAACCCAAGTTCCAACCAGATGTTGATGAGATCAAATTTACAATAGTTTGGATTAGGCTGCCGAAACTCCTACTAGAATTTTATGATGAAGAAATCTAGCAACATATTGGGAATGTCATAGGAAAGCTTGTTAAGGTCGATACTAATAAAATGTTTGCTATAAGAGGTAAGTTTGCTCACTTTTGTGTTGAGATTGATCTTGATTGACCATTATTGTTGAGACTTGTTGTTGATGAAGTGAAGACTTAATACAAAACCCTATAGCTGGTATGTTGTAATTGTGGTAACTTGGGCATAGAGAACAATCATTCTCGTCACACACGGGACACTTTCCGACCCATTATTGATAGACTAGAACAAATGATGGCAAGTTGGAAGATGAAACTTCTAAATGTGCCAAGAAGAATCTCGTTAGTGAACTCAACTACCATTCCTACAACTTCTTATGTCTCGTGAGGTCTTAAGATGCCCCTAATTGTTTTCTAAAAAAATCATTTTGAGTAGCTCGAATTCCCCAATGTGAAATTCAAGTTGCAAATTGGGATTTAATGTATGCTCCAAAGTGGAAAAGTGGTATGGGCATCAGAAAAATAGAGTGTAGTAATAAAGCCATATTAGCCAAATTGGCTAGAAGACTATCACTTGCCTTGACCTACTTTGGGTTCTAATATTCAAACTGACATTCATGCTTTGAGAGACTATTCTGTTTCCAAACCATGCTAGCTTTCTATGTTTATAGAGTCTCTTCTCCTAATTTTCTTTAATGTTTCCTTGTTTCAATGGATTGAAGAGAATCCTAACCACCTAGTACACCTCATTCTTAGTTTGAGTGCAGTTTGCATCTTCGTGCAGCTCTTTGAACTATTTGGAAGTTCAAAAGTAAAGTGGTGATCCAAGGAGTTCAAGAATCATACCATAGAGTTGTACTTTAATGGAAGTCTTTAGTGAGTAACCTTCAAGGGGCATTTATTCAACATGACTGGAAGAAATGTCATACTGTCCCTCAAGGGTCTGCATGAGAATGCCCTACAACTAATTGGATCAAGATTAATTTTGGTGGTGCTTCCAAAGGTAATCCCAGTTAGGCTTCTTTTGGAGTAATGTTAAAGAACCACCATGGCAAATGGATAGCAGGTTACTTGGCTAATCTAGATTTCTGCTTAAGTTTCATTGGTGAATTACAAGTTATGAGAGAAGGCTTCATCATCACTTGGGAGAGACAATACAAGTAGATGATTGTAAAAACAAATTCTAAGCCTACCTTAAATTTAATCCAAAACTTGAAAGTTGTGTATCATCCTCTTTATGACCTCTTGATGAACATCCAATCTCTTTTTGGCCAAGACTGGATGGTTCACCTCTTGCATGTGTTGCTGGAGAAACCACTTAGTATATTTTATGGCAAACATGGCCATGACTATGGTAGATCATGGTAATTTGAGAGCAAGCTTCCTAGGGTGTTACTCTTCTTTTGCTTGTTTATGCTTTTGTTGTTGTGTTTTTGAGCCCTTAGTAGCTCTTTTTCTTCTTTCAAAGAAAAAAAAAGATATTGTTATGGCGCATTCTTTAGCACCAACCACATTATTCCATTCTCTTAAGTCTTAGATGTACTTGTGTTGAGTAAACATAAGATTTAGATTTTCATCAAGAGAACTTCAATATTGAAAAATAATAGAATTCACATAGGCTTTTAAAAGAGAATCTATTTGTTAGGGTTTGCAGGAAGCATGTGAGAAACTCGTTGTCATTTCCAGTGATGATTAAATTATCTACATTGACAAGAAAATAAAGCACAGTATATAACATTATGATACGTGCAAAGTGAAGCATCGGTACATGAGTTGACAAACACACATGAGAATAATGAAAACTCAATAGGTGTGAGTTCAAAATAAAAATGCAAGATCTCACCTAACGGTTAAATTGAGAGTTAGCTTGCCATATTGGTAAGTATTGAAGACTTAAGTGTAACGGGAACTCAAGAGGATTAAACTATGAACAAGGCCCGAAAAGGTCGCAAGGTGAGTTAGAAGGAAATATGGCACATATGCCTTCTTGAAATATGTATCAGAGAAACTAGATTAAGAAAACTTATGAAGTAAAGGTTAAACATGAGTCATTCGGATGGATGAACTAATGACACTTACAAAGTGGTCTAAATCATAAACATATAGTTAGGATGGACATTGAGTTATGTGACACAAATTAGTCATCAGATGTCACTCAGTGAATAGTTTAATAACAATAAGTGAAAATAGAAACTATGACTTTTTTGGATTGAAAATTAATGGAAATAATGCTTGATAGCTTAGCCTCGTATCTTAAAGAGTTTGAGAAGAGCTTGGAAGTATTCTTAGATTCGTTACTAGGCAAAGATGATGTTCTTACCTTATACTTTACATTAGATGAACTTTTATGATTGTTGATTTTTAGGGTTTTGTTAGTTGCTAACATTATGTGATAAATTTTGTA
>JAJIYU010011531.1:0-15305 GCA_030144865.1 Tinospora cordifolia
AGAACACTTAATTTGGATGAGAAACGAGAGAGATCTAGGGTTTGGAAGATGAGAGCAAAAACTGAAATTTTGGACTTAGCCAAAATTCTGGGTTTTTGTTGCATGGGGAGCTTCTTGCATGGCATGTAAACAGGGCACGTGGCCACCCACGTGGCTTCAAGACCTTCATGTTGGATGCCCAGTTGGCTCTTGTTATTGGTTGCTCAAAACCATGGGTCATCAAACTATGGATTCCCATGGTTTTTGGATGAAAAAATGCATCAAAATCACTCAAAAAAAGCCAAAAATGGGAAAAAAGGGGGGAAGCTGCATGTTGCTGGGCGCGTGGGCCGGCCAGGTGAACGGGCCGGCCCACGGCCCGTTTCAATCTCACGCGCGGGCTAAGCCCGCGCGTCTGTGTGGGCCGGGCCAATGGCCCGACCACTCACTAGGCCCGCACGGGCCAAACGGCCCGTGTGGCCGAGGTTTTTTTTTTTTTTTTCATTCTGTATTTTCATACATATATACGTATATATATATGTATTTTATACCAAAATTCATCATTTTTTTCTAAGATCATTAAAAATGATTTAATCATCATTTCTTATCAAATTTTCAATTATGCACTAATTTTCATCATTTGTGTAATTATTTTCTCAAAATTTAAGTAATTCTCTAAAAATTACATTTTCTTCCCCAAAAATTCTATTAATTGCACAAAAATTTTATAATTATTCTGAAAATTTCATAGTAAATCCCAAAAATTATTTCTCTCAAGAAATTGCATTTTCCTCTTGATTTCACATAATTTCCCATTTTTCTCATTTTCTCCAATAAATAATATAAACTTGAGAAAAAATTAATGTAAATCATTGTATTTCCATTAAAAATTCCAGAAAAATGCATATATCGTATTCAAAAATTTTGCACACAAAAACATGGGTTGTGACAGATGTTCCAGGCTCTTGCTTGATGTGAACACACTTTGACAAAGCAGGAGTTGTAAGAGAAGTTGTAGATGATACAACTGGTGTTGCAAATGTGTTATGATATTTTATTTTAATTCTTTGCCTGTTAGTTCAGTGGATGGCTTGGATGAGAGGTAGAAAAGCTTAAACATAGATTGACTATATTTGCTTTTATCTTGGGATTTCTAGAATCATTTTGATGGGGGTTATGATTGTTGTCTCTTTTAATAAAATCTATTTATAAGGACATTCCTCTTCCTAAAACTTATCCATTCAGACACAAGTTGACATCTCATTTTGGAAAAGAAATTTGTTTCTTTCATCTAACAAATAATGACTTCTTGTAAACTTTCCAAACTATTGCTTCAATAGCCTTATTAAATTTGTGTACAACAACATTTAAATGTCTACTTCCATTAATACAAAGTAATAACCAAACACATCTGTTATTTCTCAAAATATGTTGAATTTGATGCATGTGCACTTAATCTATTTGTTTTCAGTTTCCATAGGGTTGAATGTGTTATTGCCAATGTTCATTAGCTTTAGCAATATCTAGGAGACCACGAATATTTTGTTATTCTCATTCTAGTCAAATATGGAAATTTACCTGGCACATCAAAATGTTTAATTGCTTTTGAAGATGTCAATAAGAATATTTGGGTGGTGTATTGCTATAAATATTCTCCCAAAAAAGTGGAAGAAAAACTGTGCAAGCAATTATACATATGTTGAGAAATGTATTTCTTATTTGTCCTCGTAAAGGAGTAACACATTTGTTGCCGTAATATAATATTATGTTGGCCTCTTTAACCCTATATTACACAATATCCATAAAAAAATTTGACAGTCTCCCCTAAAATTTTGACTTATCCCAAAGGAACGCAATCACCTGATAAACAATTTATTATTCTATAAGTCCATAACAGATAATATTCCTCAATAGATAATATTCCTCATACTACCATTAACTATAACTCATAACTTAAAATCTACAATTTTCTACACTCTTATCTAGTGTAAACCAATTCATGTCCCTCTGAGTGATATTACATATAGAGTGATAAGTATAATGATTAAAAGTTACAAGCGCACAAAACAACTATGCATATGCATACAACAATAATTGAAGAGTATTCTATTCTTCTTGTGCTGATAGCTTCCTTTTTTTTATCTATTCCTGAAATGTTGAAGAAAATAAGTGAGCCTAGTGAATATTCTTTGGATATGACATTTAGATACATTTGAATAATTATGTAGACATTCAAATTAAGTAAAACATTTGAATTCATCACGCAAATTTAAACAATACATATATGCATTTACATAGTGATCATGTTATTTTTGAATCATACACATTTAATAAAACACATTCATATGCACATCTTGTAGAAATAGAGTCAATCTCACTTCTTATCTAGCCTCTACTGTACCTCTAATTATCACATACTCAACAATCATTTCGAGGATTATCACATAGAGAAAGGCTGATACTTCTTATGGCTTAGTTCCACATAGATCAGCACATAAGAAATATTATTTCACCATGGTTCAATCCATCAAAACAATATTGTATTTTAAATTTGTTCTTGCAAATCCCAAACAAGTTGTTGTGTAAATATAATTTAATGAATTCTAAACCAAACGTAGTAGATGTTTATACTAACAACATGCTTACGTTCAAATCATTTTTATATCTACAATGTCATATAAAGAACCAAGATAAAGAAATATTTACAAAATACCAACAACTTATTCCGTTAAGCACATGTCTCACTTTTTGATATAATAACCAACCTCTTTTAAGTTTAATGTAGATCAAGTAATATAATCTATCATTTCATTTAATATATATCTTCATGTGTATCAATTCTTATTTAATAAAAATCAGAAGTTTAAATATAAAATCAATGTTCCACATAATACCAAAAATAAATATTACTAACCAAAATTATCGTCTAATCAATTTCTGATATTTACTTCAAAATTTATGCTCTGATCCACCAAAATTATCTTATCATAGAATCATTCCATATGCACAAATCAAATTAACTTCATTTTTATAATTTTATCGTATTTATTTGTCATATTTAGTAATATACATGCGTTAGACTTCATATATTTATGTGCATTAATTCGAATATTCTTAATAACTTTTAAAATTAATTTCTTGCTCATGTAAAATATTTTTATGGCAGAAAATAAAATACATAGGCTTCACAATTATATTTTTACTAATTTTTTAAATTTTTATAAATAATTCAATTGGTCAATCATTCACCAAAATTCCAATTGATATCCAAAATTCATGAATTTGATGTCAATGAGTATGAATTTTTGTTCTCTACATTTCTATGGAATCCAATTAAAATTTTATTAGGGTTTGATATACCTAAAAGCCTCTCAAAGGTTATTCAACTTTGAATATTTATTTTGGTGTCTGCAAGATAAATGACTGCAAACTAATCACATATATGTGATTTACATATCACTATGAGTATATTAGTATAATTTTTACTGAGTTCTACTCATGGTAGGGTAATATCCCATTTTTGGGTACTATTATAAAATACCACCTACAATAAAAATTATACATTTAGGATCATAGTACGTGACTTAGCATTTTTGCAACAAAAATTATGAGAAATGACTTAAATCTTCCTTTTTTTTTCTCTTTCATTCTTCTCTATTTGATTTTTTTTTGTTTTGAAACGAAAAAGAAAAGAACAAGATGAAGAAGGGGATCCATCGTCACGTGCCCACTTATTTCTCCTACAACCGTCCCACTTACTCCATATACATATGTTATCACCAAAATTATACCATTGCCCTCATCATGCCTCACAATCACTTTCTCCCATCTGCCCACTTTCCACTTATATATGTTGCCCATCAATGATCACCACACCATCAACCCATATTGATGTAAATATATTATTAACCAATTAAACTTATTCAACCTTCCATCATAACTACACACCCACCATCCATATTCCTTTTTTTTCTTTATTTTATTTTATTTTTATTTGCTTTTAAACGATAATTATTCTTTTAATAAATAATTTAATTTAATTAATCTATATACATAACATTTATTTTTAATACATGTGTGCAATTAACACGTATTACACGCGTAGCTCATACAAATATGTGTATTTATACACATTTACTTTCATTTAAGTTAATTTACGTGTCAAATTAAATATAGAGTGTTACAATTTTCCCAGCTTAAAGAATTTCATCCTTAAAATTTAAATTAAATGAACATACCTTATGTAGTGAAAAAAATCTAAAAATTCTCCTGCATCTTTTTTTATACTCCCAAGTTTGCTCTTCATTATCATAGAATTTTCGTTTTACTTTGACTAACAAAATTTCTTTGTTCCTCAGCTTTTGCACTGTTTTAGCTATGATTTGAATATGCTTTTTCTCATATGTAATATCATCTCCAACTTGTATCTATGCCAAATCTAGAACATATGTCAGATTTGAATAATACTTTTTTAACATATACACATGAAACACATTATGCACACCGATCAACTAAGGAGGTAGAGCAAGTTTGTATGCAACTGGACCAATCCTTTCCAGAATCTCCAATGGTCCTACAAAGCATGGAGCTAATTTCCCTTTCATTCTAAACCTCATTTGACCTTTTTGAGGGGAAACCTAGGGGTGACAATTCGTGTCGGCGAGTCATAAACGGGTCAACCTATTTATCAGTCGTGTCATGATATGTCAACCCAAACATGACCCAAATCGGGTCATGACATGTAAACCTGAACACGACATGTTAAATAAACGGGTGACCTGTTTATGACCCGTTTAGACATGTTTAATAGATTCTATAATAACTTAACTAAAAACATTACTTCACCAAGGCTTGAACTCAAGACCTTTGAGTTATTATCTTAAACTCTAACCAAATGAGCTAACAACTCATGTTGTCAAAAGAACTACTTTTTTAATATTTATATATACATTGTACTTTTTTTGAAAGATTTGAGAGATCAAATTATTTTTTATAATTTTTATTTGGGTGTAATAATTTTATTAAAAAATAAAACAATAATATTAAAAAAATTGATGTATCAAACTACTCTTTTAGTATTTAATCATGCATTGCTTTTTTTTAGAATTTTTTTTAAAGATTTGATATATCAAGTTTTTTTTTATATATTCATTTAGGTGTAGTATTTGTCATTAAAAAATAAAATTAATATTAAAAAAATTAGGCTTTATGCTTTTATGAGAAATGATATAATATTTTAGGCTAAGACAAAAAGAGATATAATAATTTTTAAGGTAAATTAAAAAAATAAAAAAATGTTAAAAAGATTAAGTTTAGTGTTTTAGGAGATTTTTTTAAAGTATTTTAGAAATTGACTTATTTTTATATTTTAGTTTGAGTATAATATTTTTTTTGCTAAAGATAGAGTTTATTTTTGAAGGGACATAATACTTTTTTAATTTATTGTATAATCATTTTTCTTAAAAAATAATATCTCAAATAATATATGCCTAATTTTTAAAATTATTTTTTAAAATATTAACTAAATACAAAAATAAAAAATAATTTATTAAAATTAAATTAAAAATATTTTTAAAAATTAAAATTGTTCTTAATGTATTATGTAATATTAACTTATTAAAAACTTATTTATTAACTTATTTTTAATCATGTTAAAGGGGTCATTTCGGGTTTATTAGGTTAACTTGTTTATGACTCGTATTTAGTCGTATTTAATCATGTTTAACCCGTTTAGACCCAAACCCATTTATATCAAACCCAAACCCATTAACTTCATGTCGTGTTCGTGTCGAGTTATCGTGTCATGTCGCAAATTGTCACCCCTAGGGAAACCTTCAACAATACTTGGTCACTTACTGCAAATTCTAAAGGTCTATAATGATTATCAAAATAACTCTTTTGACAATCTTGGGTTCTCTTTAAATTTTGCCTAATCTGCTTAATCTTTTTTGTGTGATCTACAATAACCTCTAGTCTTGACAACTTTGATTCTCCAACTTCATACCAGCAAGTTGGAGATCTGCTTGGTTAACCATATAAAGCCTCATACAATGTCATGCCAATACTAGCCTGATAGTTGTTGTTATAAGCAAACTCATACAAAGACAAATATTCACTCTAATTCCCATCTAACTCTAATATACATGATCTAAGCATATCCTCTAACATCTGAATCACCCTCTCAATCTAACCATTAGTCTGTGGGTGAAATGCTATACTGAGATGAAGATGAGTACCAAATTGAAAGTGCCTAACCTATCAAAATCTCAATGTAAACTATGGATCTCTATCTGACACAATAAACACAGGCACCCCATGCAATCTCATAATCTCTCGAATATACAATCTTCTCAGTCGATCTATTAAGTCTTTGGTGTTCTTCAGAAGAAAATGTGTAGACTTAGTTATCCGATCAATAATAACCCAAATGGCATCATAACTACTTTGATATCTACGCAGTCTTGTTTCAAAATTCATAGCAATATGCTACTATTTCTACTCTAGAATGGGTAAAGGTTGCATTTGACCTCTAGGTCTTTGATGCTCAACTTTTACTTGTTGGCACACACTCCATTTTTGCACATAGTTGGCTATATCTTTCTTCATCCTGTGCCACCAAACTATCCTCTTCATATCATCGTACATTTTTGTAGACCCTAGATGAATAGTATACTGAGATTGGTATGCCTTTTCAAGTAATGTTACCTTTAATTCCTTATCAACAGGTATCCATAACCTTCCTTAATAAGCAACACACAATGAGAATCTTTTTGCCAATCAACTTTGTCTGTACTGTCAGCCTAAGTTTCGTACACCATCAAATCAGGATCATGCTACTGTAATTCTTTGATATTTTAAATATGAGAGTCTATCAGCTGAACATGCATCTGAGCACAATTATCAACATGTGATTTATAAAGAGAATACTCATCATAGTCACTCTCCCCAAAAGTTGCCATTCTTGGGCCATCTGGAAAGCTACCACACTAGTCTCTACTCATTTTCTACTCAATGCATCTGCTACAACATTGGCCAAAGTGAAATCATAATCCTTTAAGAATTAAACCATCTATGATGCCTCACATTCAACTCTTTCCGATCAAATATATATTTTAGACTCTTATGATCTGAAAACAATGTGAACCTTTCTCCATGCAAATAATTTCTCCAAAGTTTCAACACAAAAACTACTATTGCTAGCTCTAGATCATGCACAGGATAATTTTTCTCATGGAACTTTAGCTGTCTAGATGCATAAGCAATCACTCAACCTTCCTGTGTCAACACACCTCCCAAACCCATTTGTGCTGCATCTGTATATACTACTAATTCTTTTCCAGGCTTCAGAAGTACTAAAATAGGAGCAGTGGTCAACTTCTTCTTAAGTTATATGAAAACATCTTCACATGTTGAAGTCCACATGAATGGTACATTTTTCTGAGTCTGCATTATGAGTGGAGCGGCTAATTTAGAAAAACTCTCTATAGACTTTCTATAATAGTAAGCTAAACCCAGAAAACTATGAATCTCAGTCACTGTAGTTGGTCTTGGCTAATTGATGATAGTCTCAACCTTAGCAGAATCAACTGGAATATGCTCTGCACTTGCTACATGACCCAAAAAATTTTACTTCATGTAGTCAAAACTCACATTTTTTGAATTTTGCATACAATCTAGGCTTTCTCAAAGTGCGCAAAGTGATATGGAGATGTTATTCATGATCTTTTTGAGTCTTGGAATAAATTGAGGATATCATCAATAAATACAATAATGAATTGATCTAGATATGGCTTGAATACCCTTTGCATTAAATCCATAAACATGGCAGGAACATTAGTTAATCCAAAAGGCATCAGAAGAAATTCATAATGACCATATCTTATTTTAAAAACAGTCTTTGGCACATCTTCTACCCGAACCCTAAGCTGATGATACCCAGATCTTAAATCAATCTTAGAAAAGAATTTGACACCATTCAACTGATTAAATAAGTCATCAATGCACGACAAAGGATATTTATTCTTTATGGTTACCTCATTCAATTGACGATAATCAATAGACAACTATAAACTTTCATCCTTCTTCTTTCCAAATAATACGGGTGTGCCCAAGGTGACATACTTAGGTTAGTAAACCCTTTAGTCATCAACTCATATAGTTGCACTTTAAGTTCCTGCAACTCTTTAGTAACATTCGATAGGGAGGAATGGAAATAGGCTTAGTATTAGGCATCAATTCAATATTAGAATCTATCTCCCGTTTTGGTGGTAATCATGGCAAATCATCTAGAAACACATCGGGGTATTCACAAACTACGAGAATATCAACTAAGTGTATGCCTTTTGGCTTTTCTACCATTGAACACATACTAGCCAACATTACTACTTCTTCATCAATAGCCATATGACCTCGAGTAAGAAGTTGTGAAGATGTCAAATCTCTATACACAAATCAGGGTTGACCTAGTATTTGAAAGACGACTCTTTTAGAAAAGCAGTTAACGCATGCATGATAGGAGGCCAACCAATCCATGCCTAGGATAACATCTAACTCCAAAAATTCCAAAACTCTAAGATTCATGATCATTTCATGACTGTCATATTTTACCACAAAATTTTCACACACCATATTTGGATATATTATTTTATCGACTGTAGTACTCAAAATCAAAAGTGTGCTAGTCTTAACAGATAACAAATGCAATATATCTACCATATGTCTAGCAATCAATGATAAAGTCGATCTAGTATCAATCAAAACATGCATAGGAGTATTACAAATATCAATAATACCTTCAATAAGTTGTTTAATGGAATTGGGATCCAGCTCTGTTACTGCTCTAGCTTGTTCATGCATCCCCGTTGTAGTTCTACCTCTATGGGCAGTAGAAGGTCTCTAAGGTGCAGATTGTGGTGTCATACCCCAAAAGTCAATGAACGAATTATAGAATTTTGAGAGTTTTAAATATGAAATAAATTAAATAAATAATTTAGAAAAGTATAAATGCTCCACAATCATGAAATACAAGTGGAAATAAACTTGAGATAAAATTAATAGAAAATTTAGAGAATATCACGAAGACACGAAAAAATGACAAAAGGCTTTGATTACCTTGGTAATGAATTAGATTACCATGGTAATGCTCGGAAAACCAAAAATGCGTGCAAATGACATTACTCTGGTTACTGCGATAATGCTACACAAAATTGAAAATAAATGTATTCTAGTTACCATGATAATGCACCGAAAACCCTAATTTTGAAGTGTTAATCACACGATTACCGTGGCAATACATAAAAATCACATATATGTGTGATTTGCGTCCAAAAACCCTAATTTTTAGTCATTTGGATGCATAGTCGCGCAGAAACCCTACCAGCCACCATAAATCGACTTTTCTTCTTCCCAAAAGTGTTTTAGAGTGTTCTTAATCTATTTCAACCCTTCCCAACTAGATTTTCAAGCATAGAAAAAAGGGGAACAACATATTGGTGAAGAGTTCGACTGCTGGGATTGAATGAATGGATTACATTCAAGGTAAGACATTTGTTTCACATTGTATACATGTGTTTTCATCAGTGACTTGTGTTTTCTAAGGAGATGCGTGCTCCTTGATTTAACAACTAGTTGGAAGTGTTGAAACACTCTTTTGAGGAGAACGAAGGAAAGAGCATTTGGAGTCAAGGTATAATACATTTTATTAAGTATAATGCTTGTGTTAAGTCTAGTATTAGTGTATTGAATCATCGAGAGGACATGAAGGAGAGTTGCATGAAGATGTAGTTTCTGGACAATCGCCTGACTACTATGGTAACACACTCTTCTTGTGAAATCTTCTCTAGTTACCACAGTAATGTGTATTCCCAATTCTAGTGAACGTAGTAATCGCATTACCACGGTAATACGTCCAAAACTTCATTTTTTTGAGTTTCATGCATAGATTAGAGTGACTATGGTAATACCCTTCTCTATTGCAGTACACAGAAGAAGAACATGGTATTACACACCATATATTACCTAAATGCACACCAATTACTAATTATATTAAGTGGACATTGAATCATGGTTTAAGGATACTAAATTATGATATCAAACTATTATAGGTTGAGGATTCGAATCATCAGAACGAGGATTAGAACAAACAGAACATAGTAATTGGTGGAAGTGATTACGTTGCTTCCTAATATTATTTGAATTTTAATACTAAACATGTGGTGTGTTTACATTGGTTGAATGCTTAGAATCATGCTAGGTTGTTATTTATATGATTTGTGAATGGAATGAATGCATGAATGTTAGAATAACTTGAATTACATGTCCATGTTCAGTGTTTACAAGCTTTATAACATGAAATGATTGTTGCTTTATTTATGTTTCTATGAGATGATCAACATTATTACGTTATTGTACAATGATGTGTTATACATGATGAAATGATAACTATGCTTCTCATGAAATGTTTGTTGATACACAAGCAAAGATAAATTAAGAATTGAACCATGTACCATCATAGTAGTTCATGGGGGATCACTATGGGTGTTCTCGTAATAAGGGATGATGGGTTTGTTCCTAGTTTCCAATGATAGAACTATGGGTGTGACCTAGTTCTTTGATGATGGAGCGATGGGTGTTACCCTAGTTCCTAGGTTGGGTAATGAGTGTGCCCCTGTCCCATTAAAATCTAGTATGTAGTACATTTTTCTCATCTTCTCTGACATGATAATGATGAAAGAGCATCATGATTAGACCTTTCGGTCTAACGATTGTTGATAACTTAATGTTTGAAACACCTAATGTCTGATAAGTGTTTGCGTGTTTTGTGTTTGATTTAAATAATGCTATTGATGTCTTGTGTATGATCGACTGGGCTCTCGAGCTCACCCCACCATTTTCATTTCAAGAGATCATTGAAGAAGTTCGTTTGGCGAGTGCTGTTATAAGGACATAGATAACATAGACAATTATAGATCTTACTGTGGAGATTGTTCTATGATGTTTAATTGAGTACTGTGATTAGATTAGGCACATGGGTCATTAGATGATTTTGATTGTAAACCTTTAGTTTGGGTTTGGGGTATAGCCACTCGAGCCAAGTTTTGAATAGATGTTTGAGATTTCTGCTTTTCTTTTCATTAAGTTTGGTAATGCAGAATTGTTACCTCATTTATCAGAATAATTGTTTTCCATGAGATAAATCTTGGTTGGTCCAAGAGTTTAATGTTTTATTTATATGGTTTATGTTCTTGGTATGTCCAAGAGATTGATGAATAATTTGTATGAGATCTAGTATGTCCAAAACGTATTTAGTTAGAATTGAATGGGAGAATAGTAGTGTCCTAGTTCTTGGTAGATGACACATGTGTACGTATTTAATGTAGAATGGGCGTGTTTTTCCATGCATGACCCCAATGTGACGGAATGAAAAGACTAAGAATTGGGGTGGTACATGTGGACATAAAAATCTCTATGTCCAAGCATCCCACACCTAAAGCAAGTAAATGAAGGTCTACTTGATCTAGAAGTAGAAGATGCAACTTGAGACCCTATACCTCCTATTGCCATATAATGTCTGTTCCCAGTCTGTTGTTGGTCTCCTTGTCTGTGGTACACCTCTCTCTGCCACACGTGATGTTGGTGGTGGTGTCAACCCTATCACAAGCGAAGTTGTAGATGCCTCCATTTAGCTACCTTGACCATTATATATAGGCTTCTTATTTGGTACTGGCCTTCTCTTATGATAGTATGTTCTACTCGCCATAGATAGCCTCATTTGTCCTATTGATGCATTTGGTGTTGTTGGCAAGGTTACCATCATCTCAGTAGCAGCGGCTCTCTTCATCCTAGCATTAGCTTGAGTAGTCTCAAAATTTGTAGCTTGTTTGGTGGCTTGCACGTATGTTCGTACCCCTACTAAAGCCAATTCCACTAGGATGTGATCACAATACCCATCTCGGATTTGCTACAACCAAAGCTCATTCGTAGCTATCATCTCTTGAGCAAATAGAGCTAATCGATTGAATTCTTACTCATATTCTTTGACCATCATACTTCCCTTGGTTAGATGCATAAATTCATTTCTCTTCTTATCTTTTTCATACCTTGAGCAGAACTTTTCATAGAATAGCTCCTTGAACTTGGTCTAGGTCTTAATTTCAATACATCTGGTAGCTATTCATTTCCACCAATCATCTGCTTTATCAACTAATTTAAATATAACAAGTTTCATCTTTTCTGCATCTGAAGTTTGTATATCATCAAAGATAGTTTCCATCCTGTTCGTCCATCTTTCTATAGTTTCAAGATCAAAACCGCTAGGGAAACTCAATAGGACCCCTATGCTTGAAAGCTTTCATTACTTTCTCATACTTATCTCTTTCAATATTGAGATCCACAGGTGCTGCCATCTCAGCTTAAACTAGAATAGGATCATTAGCTGGTTTAGCTCTTCCTCTCACAAGAACACTTGTGTTACTCTGTTCCCTTTCCACTGGCACATTCTATGGAACTTTCTGTTGCCCTGCATATGTGCTAGTAAAGTTGCTAGTAGTGCTTGTGGTTGCTGCTCTGAGGCAAGAATAGCTTCAAGCGTCTAGTCCATCTTCTCATCAGGGTCCATAGCTCATTTTGCTTGTTTTTCCCTTCAACACTAAAATTTACAAGCAAATAAAACTTCATCAAAATCAAATTTCATGGTATTTGTTAGCCTAAAATAACTATCAATATAAATACTCATATAAGCAAATATAATATCATATACAACTTCTATCTTTTTAAAGCTTTTAAAATTCTAGGCTCTGATACCACCATTGTCGTAACCCACCTAATAAAAGTGACGTCACGACTGGCACATATATCATATACGCTACATCTACGTATATAATATAATGTCAGGTTCCTTAATCTCACATCCATAAAAAAAAATTTAATAGTCTCCCATAAAATTCTGACTCATCCCAAAGGAACATAATCACTTGATAAATAATTTATTATTCCACAAGTCCATAACATATAATATTCCTTATACTACCATCAACCATAACTCATAGCTCATAATTTACAATTTTTCACACTCTTATCTAGTGTAAACCAATTCACGTCCTTCTAGATGATATTACATATAAAGTGATAAGTATAATTATACAAAAATACAAGCTTACAAAAAAACTACGCATACACAAACAGCAGTAACTGAAGAGTACTTTACTCTTCTTGTACCGGCTGCTTCTCTTTTCTATTTGTTCTTGAAATATTAAAGAAAATAAGTGAGTTACAACATGGCCAGTGAATATTCTTTATCTATGGTATTTAGATGCATTTGAATAATTATGCAAACAATCAAATTAAGTAAAACATTTGAATGCATCATCCAAATTTAAACAATACAAATATGCACTTAACATAGTGATCATGCTATTTTTGAATCATATAACATTTAATAAAACACATTCACATGTACATCTTTCAGAAATAGAGTCAGTCTCACTTCTTGTCTAGCCTTGATAATAGTAGACTGCACCTCTAATTACCATATATTTTACAATAATTTCTAAGATTATTCCATAGAGAAAGACTGATACTTCTCATAACTTAGTCTCACATGAATTATTATATAAGAAATATTATTCCCTATTGCTCGTCCATCGAAATAATACCATATTTTAAATTTGCTCTTACAAATGTAAAACACGTTGTCGTGTAACTATAATTTTATAATTCCAAACCAAATACAACAGATGCTTATACAAATAACATACTTACATTCAAATCACTTTTGTATCTACAATGCCATATAAATAACCAAAACAAAGAAATACTCACAAAATATCAACAACTCATTCCATTTAGTACACGTCTCACTTCTGGTATAATAACCAACTTCTTCCAAGTTTACTGTAGATCCAATAACATAATCCATCATTTCATTTAATATATATCTTCAGTTGCATCAATTCTTATTTAATAAAAATTAAAAGTTTTGATATAAAATCAATGTTCCACATAATACCAAAAATAAATATCATTTATTAAAATTACCGTCCAATCAATTTTTAATATCCACTTCACAATTTATACTCCAATCTATCAAAATTATCCTATCACAGAATCATTCCATATGCACAAATCAAATTCAATTTATTTTTATAATTAATTTCTAGTGTATTTATTTTTCATATTTAGTTTTATACATGCATTAGACCCCACGTATTTATGCTCATTAACTTGAATATTCTCAATAACCTTTAAAATTAATTTCTTTCTCATATATGATATTTTTATAGCAAAAAATAAAATAAATAGGCTTCCCAATTATATTTTTACTAATTTTAAAAATTTTTGTAAATAACTCAATTGGTCAATCATTCACTAAAACTCCAATTAATATCCAAAAATAATAAATTTGGTGCCAATGGGAAGAAATTTTTGTAATCTGTATTTCAATGGGATCCAATTAAAATTTTATTAGGGTTTGATCTACCCAAAAACCTCCCAAAGGTTATTCAACTTTGAATATTTGTTTTGTTATCTACATGATAAATAAATATAAACTAACAACATATTTGTGATTTACGTATCACCAGAAGTATATTAGCACAATTTTTACTGAGTTCTACTCAAGGTAAGTTAATACCCTATTTTTGAATGCTATTATAAAACACCACCTACAGTAAAAATTATATTTCTAGAATCGTAATTCATGGCTCACTTAGCATTTTGTAATAAGAATTACGAGAAATGACTTACTTGTGTGTCGAATCTGTCAAAAAATTAGATCTCCATTTTATTTTTCGCTTTCGTTCTTCTCTGTTCAATTTTCTTTGTTTCACATCGCTTGAAATGAAAAACACGAGAACAAGATGAAGAAGGGGATCAACCATCACGTGCCCACTTATCTCTCCTACAACTGTCCCACTTCATATATATATATATATATATATATATATATATATATATATATATATATATATATGTTATCAACAAATTACACTATTGCCCTCATCACACCTCACAATCACTTTCTTCCATATGCCCACTTCCCAATTATATATGTTTCCCATCAATAATCACCACACCATCTGTGACGACCCGCATTTTTTTATCATCGGAACGACGGGTCCGACGTTCATGTACTCAATGTATTTTCTAGAATTATAATGAGAAAATACAAGATTTGTTTTTCAATTTTCTCAATTTCGAATTAATTATTAAAGGAAATTGAAATAATTCAAGAAAATACAATTTTAAGGAGAAAACACAATGAAATATTAGGAAAATGTGTTTTCTTGAGGAAAATAATTTATAGGATGGATTTATGAATTTTTGGAGTA
>JAJIYU010011532.1:0-15232 GCA_030144865.1 Tinospora cordifolia
CTTGTAAAGTAACACGGACCCAACCCGCATATTGGTTAAGTCCACTGTCAAATAGAACGGTGGTTAGGTCCAACACTCAAATCAAAGAAACATGGGGGTTGGGGTGTTACAAGTGAGATTTTTGAGTGAAAGCCTATGTCATAGGCAAGGGGGATGCTTGAGCTTGTGGGCATGATGGAAGCCTAAGAGTTTCTCTACGTTAGCTTAAATTTGTATGATTGTTTGTTGTTAGTTGCATTGCATACTAACTATATAATCGGTATTTTATACATGTTTTGCATGGGTTTAGATAGGAAATAGGGCATATTTACTTATAATTAGGTTCATAAGCATTTATATGATCATTGCATATTATTTACCTATGTAGAGAATTTCAATATGATTTGTTGTTATTTATATTTGTGATTAATGCCCGAGAAAGGTTTTTAATAGTTTATGCTAGTTTAGGTTAAGTTGAAACAAATACATTGAAGAAGATGATGAAATAGACCCAAATTGGCAAGAAACCAATTGATTGTCGTGGTAGAAAAACAACCACGGTGACCAGAGCATGAACGTAGGGAAAATTAGGTAAATCATTATTGTGGATCAATACCGTGTTATCTAAAATGTGGGGGATTGCAGGTAGATCATAACTCAAGAAGCATGATGACTAATGCGATAGTATGGGTTTTTACAGATTTTCATATTTGTTCGTATTTTTTATTAGTGAGACTACTGCGATTCATTACGACGGTAGCGCAACTAAAGATGTAATTTTAGGTTTTTTTTTTTAATTCATGAGTTTTAAGGGACCTATATAAATAGGAATACATATTAGGTAAGGGAATTGAATTTTATTAGTTTTTTGACGGTCAAAGCAAGAGAGAGTAAAGACGAAGAAGAAGGTGAAGAACAAGATCAAGCGTTGAGTATAATCTTCTATTTTTTTTAATTCTTTGTACAGTGATCTCTACGCTATGTCTTGCTAAGTAATTTTAATTTCGAGGACGTAATTTGGACTGTAGGAACCCTTGATTCTTTGTTTTGATTAATCTATTCTAAGGTTTTATATTATACTTTGTGTGTTTAATGTTTTTTATTTACTAGCCATCAATAAATTGATCTAAAACTGTTAAACTAACATGGGAGAGAGGTTTAATGGTTGGATAATTAAAGTATCAATCTAAAACGATCAATTAATCGAGAGGTTATTAATTATATAGGAGGTTGCACGTGATCACTATATTTATTGCATTAGTTTGTTAACAGTACATCTTGGGAGAGAATATTAGAAAATCTGACTAATAGTCATTAAGCACCTCAAGAGAGGGTTTTAGTAAAAAGTGCTATAATCTACAGAATTAGGATTTAGATTCACTGAAATAAGAATTAAGGGGGATCACATGAAATTTTATTATCTTAGAAGCTTAATTGATATAGTTTTGTAAAACCCAAACCCCAAGAGAAAGGTTCAAGCTCAACCACAAGGTGGGTTGGGTCTAATGTTACATTTATAAGTACATAACTTGCATCACTTTCTATTATCTCAAGTCTTATTATTTCTCAATGAGTACACAACCCAAATAATATAATTATAATTTAATAAGACCGTTACAAGAGAGATAAAAGAAAAACTTCAATCTTTATTTATTGAATAAAATAAAGGGATACATGCTTGAAATTCAAATAATAAAAAGGGGAGTACATAACTCTAAAATTAAAAAAAAAAATTCAACGAAAGTCTTTATTCAAAATTTGGGCAATATGCTCTTATATAGAAACTTTTTAAAAATAGACTTTCTAATTCTTAGCAAGCTTGATCATGCATTTCAATTTCTTGAAAAATAAAAAGAAGGGGTGAGCAGATAGCATATTGAATCATTCATTAAATAACTAAATTACTATTTCAAATCAATAGCACATCCAAATTCAATTACTTTCATGCATTAGGTGATTCAAGCAACTTTTTGGTTATAGTTGACGTTAAGACTGAAAGGGGTTATACTCCCTTGATGTTCTTAATTTAGATATCCCTCTTTAGGGTAGAAAGACATTTCTTTGTTACTTTCCATTGGATGCCACATACCAAGTATCCCTTAGTTGTGCCCCGCAACCACACACTCCAAGCATGTGTTAAGAACACCCATAGCACCCATACGGGTTACTATGGCAGTACGTGGTTCTTATCTTCAATTTCTTATATTTAAGAATCACATAATCATAACAAAAATTCAAAATATAAATATCAAAATTTTAAATAACCAAGAAAGCATGTAAACATTACATAGCACGCTTGAAACATTAAATTAAATCTTAAATATGGATTTTAAGCATGGCATCCTCTCATGAATGATTAAAACATAAAAACATGTTAAACTAAAAATTTAAATATGATTAAACATGCTGAAACTAAAATAAAACATGCTGAAAACTAGAATTGAAACAAACATGAACATGTTAGAAATTTGAAAGAGCAAAGTAGAAGTTCAAGAAATCCCCTCTACCTTAATCCAAGTTTCTTTGTAGAATCTGACAGAGGTTTCCCTTATTTACCACTTGCAAAACTTCAAGATCTTCTAATCATCAACAAAAATACTTCAACAACTCTCTAAAATACTGAAATAAGAACTTCTCGCACAAGAAAGAAAAGAAAATGAGAAGGGGTGCCAAGAAGAAGGCAAGAACAAGCAAAGAGGGAAATATCAACTCTTTGCTTTGGCATGAGATGAATGTGAGCAAGAGGAGATATTTATAGGTGTTCATGAGCACAAGGGGGGCATCTAGGGCAGCTAGGACAACTCACCACGTTTGGGCATGCTTCCAAACTCATAAGGGATGATTTGCATAAAGAGGGCAAGTATGCTCATGGTTGGCAAATTAGACCACTATGGTTTTCTAATTCAAAAGATATGAGTATAATCTTGTTTCTTCACTATGTGTGAACACAAAAGAGGTTTAAATCATATTCTAATTCAAATGGGACATCCTATCTACCACTTGCAGAACTTCAAGAACTTCAAGATCAAGAAATCCCCTCCACCTTAATTCGAGTTTCTTTGTAGAATCTGACAGAGGTTTCCCTTATCTACTACTTGCAGAACTTCAAGATCTTCTAATCACCAACAAAACTACTTCAACAACTCTCTAAAATACTGAAATAAGAACTTCTCGCACAAGAAAAAAAAGTAAGTGAAAAAGGGTGACAAGAAGAAGGCAAGAATAAGCAAAGAGGGAAGTGTTAACTCTTTGCTTTGGGATGAGATGAATGTGAGCAAGAGGGGGTATTTATAGGTATTCATGAGCACAAGGGGGGCATCTAGGGCACTAGGATGGCTCACCACGTTTGGGCATGTTTCCAAACTCATAAGGGATGGTTTGCATAAAGAGGGCAAGTGTGTTCATGGTTGGCAAGTGAGACCACTATAGCTTTCTAATTCAAAAAGATATGAGTATAATCTTGTTTCCTAACTATGTGTGAACACAAAAGAGGTTTAAATCATATTCTAATTCAAATGGGATGCCCTATATGTGCTCATGGTAACTTTCCTTTTTGGTTTCTTTGCTTGCTCATCACACAAACACACAAGGCATATTTTCCCATTTTCTTATTTCTTGGACATCAAGCATGGGTGTACAATATCAAATTTGAGAAGACACCATATAATAGTCAAAGATTCTCATCTTGGTTCCAAGAAACTATCTAAATAGCGTTGTTCACATGTGTGCACACATACATGTACGTGGTTGGGCCAATTTTGGCTTAAGTGGGTGTGGGTGTACACAATCAAGTAGGGGCGGCTATGACTTCAAGAGTTCACAAAAATAAAATAAAAATTAATATCTCCTTATTTACATGGAATTATGATTTATATCTTATATTTTGGAATCACATGAACCTAATGCACATTTTAAGGTATGGTTTGGCCCTAGGTAATTTTTCTTCAAAAACTTTCCTTATTTAAGACCCACTGAGGTTACTAAGCAATGAAAATCGAATCTTGGCCAATTGTTTTGATTTTTTGATATATCATTTATTTTGTTAGTCATGTCATTCTATTTCGTTTCGAGTTATTTTGATCCCCCGAAGCAAATGACAAATCTTTCTAATTTGGACCCCCTAAAGGGCGTTTGGCAAATGAAAACTTTAACCTCGACCAATTATTCTAATTCTTGGATATGTCATTCATTTTGTTACTTCATGTTATTTCATTTCATTTCGGGTCATTTTGATCCCCTGAAGTACCTCAAATGACAATTCTTTCCAATTTGGACCCCCTTGAAGGGGGTTTGGCAAATGAAAAACCTTAACCTAGACCAATTGTTCTAATTTTTTGATATGTTGTCCCCTTAGTTGGTTCATGTCACCTTACTTCATTTCAAGTTGTTTTGGGTCCCTAAGAGGCACTAAATGAGAGTTTTGGAACCTGCCAAATTTAGCCCTAAAATGAGTTTGGTTTCATTTTGCACCCAATTTCACTGGATTGATCTTGAACTTCATTTTATTAAATATAGAGTTTTCAAGGTATTACAACCTACCCTCCTCAGAAAATTTCGTCCTCGAAATTTATACATAACTAAAGATTTCTAGTGAATAGGTGTGGATACTTGGTCTTCATTTCGCTTTTGAGTTCCCAGACAGTTTCTTCGACCCCCTGATGTTTTCACAATACCTTTACTAACAAGATATCCTTTGTTTGCAGACTCTGTACTTTATGTTCAAGGATTCTGACTAGTGTTTTCTTGTAAGTAGCATCACCTTAAATATTCACTTCATCCTAGTGGATGATGTAAGAGGGGTCAGGTCGTACTTTCTCCCATTTCCTTTAATGTCTAAGACACAAGAACTCAACATGGACTCTAGTGTCTAGGTAACTCTCTCAGACTTACTAACTTGATTTGTGGATCTGGTTGGCAAAGATTAGCCACTTTAGTGAGATGATCCACAACTTTCCATACAATGTTTTCTCCCTAAGTCTTAGGTATCCTAAACATCTAACCTAAGGTCAATATGTTTATCTTATTCAATTTCTTATGTTAGGCTTGTGAGCTATTTATCTTGCTTTTGTTCACCCCTGATCTAATTGGAAAAGATCTGGTGGGCAAGATATGTTGTAGAGATAAGCTCATTTTTCATTTATGGTCATACCCAGCCTAAAGTTCTCAATCTATTTAAAGGTCAAAGTTTCTCTGTCATACCCCACCTCCATCTCAATGGACTCGACCACATGGCAGGCCTCGGGTTATTACTAACAATTTCTATTTTTAATCTTCAAAATGTAACAACAAGGATTCTTAAGGGAATAAATTTCATTTATTGAAAAGAAGAGGTACAAAACATTATCAAAGCTTAAAATTCATAAATGTTAACATATAACAATTTTAAATAAAGGGCTAATCAAGTTCTCCTAATATTTTTTTATACTAGGGTCTCTAGGGTAGGTTTTGATCTTTTTGAGCCTCAACAGCAAACATTCTAGCCCAGTTCTACCCATGGCCCTGATTTTTCCCCTGATTGGCATTTTGCTGTTGTTGTTTGCCCTAAGAACGATCATTTTGACCTCCACCCTGAGTGTTTTTGTGGCTGAGGAGCCTGAGCAGGTGTAATCAGGTAGTTTCTTGCTACATGACCCTTCTACCTTCACATATAGCACAGTTCCTGCTTCTTCACCTATTCGTTTAGTTTGTCTTTATTTTGCCCCTATTTTTGGGGCTGTGGTTCTTCCCACCACTCTTATTATTTTTCTAGGCCTCTGGGTTCTCTATTTCATTACTAGGACTCTTGTTATTTTCTCTCAACCTCTGTTCTAAGTTGAGTTCATGCTCTAGGATCCCTATATGTCTTTAAGCTTAGAGTCATAATCACTTTTAAAATCTCATCTTGAAACCTTGAGCAAACCAATTAGTTTTCATTCTTTCTTCGTAGATCAGCTCCCGAGAGAACTTATCCAATTTACTAAACTTTCTCTTGTACTCAACTACAGTCAAGTCCTTCTGATTCAACCTGATGAAGACCTCTTGCAGCTTCCATAGTGTCTTCCCAGAAAGAACTTTTTTGTGGAAGACCTCTTTGAATTCTTTCCGGCTCATCTTTTCAACGTCAATGTTTGTTTCAACAAACATTTGTACTATCATGACTCTAGATTCAGTTTCTAGGTTCTCAATCTGTTTAGTGGCCTAAAATTGTTTCTTCTAGGTTCTTTTCATGCATGGGTATAGGATTTGGTCTCGAAGCAAATAAATAGTATAACATGCATATCAAACAATCATACAATCAAGCTAGCACAGTAAGACTCCAAGCTTCCACCTAAGCTTTTAGGTTCAAGTGTCACATACTACTCTACCCCTTCCACTTAGGCTTTCACACTGAACAGAGCTGCACCCAAACAATTTCGCAAATTGCTCAATAGCCTAGCTTCCCGAGCTAATAGCTCAATGGTAGAAAGATTCATGAAATCTAGTTACTTAAGCCCTAGGTCCCAGGTTAGAATCTCTAGGGAGGCGAAAGAAAACCCCAAGAGGTGGGGACAGTACCTAGTGAGTCACCACATCCACTGTGTGTTCGGGGTGTGCGGTTGGTCTGACCTATGGGGTGTGATAGTTTTCAATCCAATACTCGTTTATTTTCAATTTGATTTTAGTTTAAAAATGTCAAAACCTGATTGTAAGCCTTAATAAAATTGATACTCATAGTAGGTTGGGATTTAGGATTATTAGTCATATACTGTTCTCTAATGATGATATCTAGTTTCTTACTGTGTATTACTATTGCAATCTTGTACACTTGCAATGATCCCAACATGTTTTTGATGCCATTGCCAGAAAACGGTGTATTATAATCTTAGAACCAATTGAAATTTGTTGAATCTTAATTAAGGAAATTTGTTTTTTATTTCATTTTATTCTTTAGTTTAATTGGTTACACTTGATTTTTTTTGTTTGCTTGTAGTATTTCAGGTTTGTGGATGAGTAGAGATTCACTTGGATTGAACAACCCAGACTTGTCCAAAACACTTAGGCAAATTCAGTTGGAAGTGAGAAGCCATATATCTTATATCGCAGAAAGCAACAAATCTATGGTTGGCAATGATGGTGAAACACCACTCCGAGACTTCTTCAAGCCGGTGTTAAATAATAATTATTGCGGAATTGCCATAACACCTACAACACCTTGCTTCCCCGTCCCTGGGCCCACACAATTCGGAGGGTGTAATTATCGTATTGCCCTCAAGTCTTGCAATGATAGGCAGGCCACCCTACAGGACGGCAGTGTCACATTATTTCTCTTCTCTTTTTCTCTTTCACTATCCAAACTCTATGAGATTTAATGAGTAGCACTGTTTCATAACACGTACTTGAAAATAATTTAATTAAATAAATCCATATCATTCATTTAAAAAATAAATCATGTCATGAGGTACAAATCCTTCACTTTATTACATTGAATTTAAACTTGAAACGCCTAATGAAAACATTAAGGCTAACATGCCCAATTTAAACATTTCATAAATACTAATATTTAACTTGACTATGCAGCTTTCACTCAGAAATTTCCTAAAAAATAAAAAGGAAGGGTGATCTCAAGAGCCCAATGCATCATTTCAAATATTTAACTCATTACTTTGAAACAAATAACACATACATGACAACCACTTTAAAAAAAATTAAGTGACTCACTTCCACCTTCTACGCTTAATCTTTTGATTCCAAACTCCTTGAAACCTTTGTCGAGCATTCAAATCTCCTTGGTTGCTCAACACATCTTCTAGCACAAAATTTGTGCAAAACTCTATTCCTCCACCTTCCTACTACTCTAATTGCTGTCTAGAACAACCAAAAATGAAAAGGATGCCAAAAAGGAGGCAAAGTGAGCAAGAAGAGAATTGTCTTGTTCTTCCTGGGATGAAGAGAATAGTGCTTATGCTTGGGTTTATATAGAGTTCTAATTGACAGGTTTGAGGAAGTCTTCAGTGTTTTCTTTGTAGCAACCTTTCTAAAACTCTTCCCTTTTCTATTTTATTTGCTTCCTAAGCACAAGAATTAGTAAGTAAAGGTTTTAGTAGTTGCTCATGCGTTAAAAGCTTTTTATAGTTGCTTTAAAAACTTTCTAAAATCCTTTTCGCGCAAGTTTCCTACGTATTACCACAGTAGTGTGAAAGTAATGTTTCTATTTTATTTTCTTTTAATTATTCGCCAAAATTCTAGGGTATTACAACCCCCATCAGTGCCAACAACTTTGAGTTGAAGCCTTCTCTGATTATAGTGGTCTAGCAGTAATAGTTTAGGAGTTTGGCTATTGAAGATCCAGTGGCACTCGTTAATTCTTGGAGATATGTCATACTATTAAGATGAATGGTATGACTAAAGACCAATTGAGATTGAAGCTTTTTTTATTCTTTCTAAGGGACAAAAAACACTACATGGCTACAGACTCTTTTACCAGTAGCATCACCACCTAGGAAAAGATGGGATAGAAGTTTCTGCAAAAGTACTTCACTCCAACAAAGGTTCATCAACTTAGGGTGAAATTAGTTCATTTAAGCAATTAGAATTCGAGTATTTATATGAAGCTTGGGAGAGATTTAAGGACTTATTAAGAAGATGCCCTCAACATAGCTATCTTCTATGGCTCCAATTTTAGATGTTCTACAAGGTTTTAGCACCACCTACTAGAACCTTGATTGATTCAACAGCTGGAGTTTCTTTGATGGGAAGGTCTACCATCAAGGCCACTCAACTAATAGAAGATATGACAACCAATGCTTATGGCCATGGTACAGAAAGAGGCTTAGTAAAGAGGGTTGGAATACATGAAGTGGATGAGATCACAGCTTTAAAAGCATATATATCCTCTATGACCCACCAAATGAATTCATGGGCTGAGAAGATGGGTAGTGGACAAGTTCATGTTCCTCAAACTCAGTCAATCTTATCTATAACTGAAGCAAGTAGAACACCATTATCAACGGAAGGAACTATTGAGCAAATGAGCATGATTAACTAGTTCGATAACTTTCAAGGGCAGCAACAAGGAAATAAAATCCCTAAGTACCATCATCCATACATCATAAATCATGAGAACTTCTCCTATGCCAATAACAAAAATATCTAGCAAGGCCCACTAGTTTATGTCCCTCAGCAAAGCCTACAAGATAAGAAGCCATCCCTAGAAGATAAAATGGATGAGATGATAAACATGCAAACTCGTTTCTTCAAGGAACTATCTGGCATAATAGATAAGAATGACAATAGAGTCTTAGGATTGGAATTACAAATGGGAAATGTCAATGCAACATTTAAAAGCCTTGAGACTCAAGGGGACAGTTAGCCCAAGTAATTGCTAGTCAACAGCAAGGATCTTTTCTTAATGACACCCAAATAAATCCAAAAATAGCTATAAAGCTATATTTACAAGAAATGGGAGAAAAATCCAGGGCCTGCCCATTCTTTATAGCCCTACTATGCCACCTGATGAGAATATTGATTCCAAAGGGCCAGTTCCTTTAGAGCAAAATGATGCAACACATATTGATGGGGGAAAAAAGAAAAGAAGGTTGCATGTGATTAAAATTGAAGGAAGCAAGCATCTTGAGCCACCATCGTTGCCTTTTCCATAAAGATTTTAGAAGAAGAATATGGTTGAATAGTTTGTGCGTGATGATCAAAGCATTAATCCAGCCTTAAGTCCCACAATATTTCTATTGATTCACATCATCTAATAGAAAGGACCGACTGCAATTTAACATGATCATGTATGAATGATCAAAAGCAAATCACAAGGAATTAATCTTGGATTCATCAAGGATTACTCTGTCTTGTCTAATACAAAAGAAAGGAGGAACAAAATGAGCTACTGAGATTGAGAATTTAGACTGCAAATATTTGTATCCACGTCGAGCTAACAATGTCAAACATAGCGCTTAGTGGGAAGCAACTCACTCCTTTTTCTCTTTTCTTTTCATTTTTATCTTATTGCATTTTTATTTTGGCATGCATGTTAGTTCCTAGGAAGCATACATTTGAATTCTTAAAAAAAGAAGAAGAAGAAGGAATCCTGGTTATCGCAGTAACCAGAGGATGGACCACGAAACAATGGGTTCCTGCGATAGGTCACCGCAATAACTAGAACCCATATTCAAACTCATTGGCTTACAGAATGTTATTTTCTAGTTTTATGGCATTACCGCAATAGAGTACCGTGATAATGGTGGAATCATTCAAAAATATTATATGGCACATTCGCATTATCGCAGTAATGTCGTATATTTAAATGCAAAAACACAGCATTTTCACTCATAACCGCTTGTAATTTCTGGTCATTCCGCCAAAATTCCTTTTGTGTTTTTGGATTTTCTTGCATTTCTAACCATCCATGCATAACAATGTGAGTTCATTGTGTATTTCTTGTGTTTCTCTTCTTCATTTATGAATGTTTATAGATTTTTCCCATTAGATATATTGCATTTAAAATTTTCATTTGAATTTGGAGTTGCGGTGCATTGTATTCCTTGGTGTACCCCACGTGTTTGATGTTATTTCTCAATGCTTTGTGAACTACTTGGCATTGCATCCCCATTTTTACGCTACATTCGCCACTGAGATTTATTTTCTATGCGTTGGACTTGTTCCATTGGTTCAATTATGCTCGTATGCATGATTTGAAATGCTTAGATGCTACTATTATATTGAATTGAATTCTCCAATATATATGTAGTAATATTTCCCATACTCTGTGTTCACATTAATGTTACATTTTGTCTACTAATACTGACTACAGGCTACCTAGGATAAAACATGCAACTTCTAAGCCAAAGAGGGCACTACCACCGGCAGCCCTGAAAGATTAGCATAGATTTAAATCTGTCGAGGCCAAAACCAAATATACATAGATCAGGGACGGAAGACAGATTATCCCTGAGAGAGGCATCATGCTAATGGCTAAGGAGTGTCAACTGGGCATAGATTCTATCGTGGCTATCAGGCATTGGGAGCAGTTGATATAAGCACCAAAAGCCATAGCAGTATCCATTGTGTAAGAGTTATATCCCAACGCCACCAAGCATGATGGCACAAGGGTATAGGTTTGAGGCATATGGGTCTCATTCGTTGCAGCAACAATCAATGTTGTATATGGACTACCGCCTGACATTCCCGACCACTATCCAAAGTACCTTCTGGATAAGTTTGATCCTAAGGACATGCTAAGAACCTTTTGTGTAGATTGTGCTTCTTGATAGTGCACTAATGGCCGGTCTATTAGCTTGGCCAAGAGCTCATTTACCACTACAGCTAAGGTATGGCTTTATGTTGTTTGTGCTAATCTCTTACCATCTTTGGCCATTAATAGGGTCCCATTGGAGAGAGTTGTGCTTGTATATTGCATCATGAAAGGCATATCCATCAACGTCGGGATAGTCATATCCAATTCAATCCGGATGGCTATTGATAAGACAATGTCAATCTTCCTCACCCCACACTTATCACAGTGCTATGCAGAAGGGCTGGTGTCACTTGGCCAAGTAGTGAGCCAACTTTAAGAATGAAAGACCACATCTCTACGAAGATGTTCACCATCACTCTAGTGTAGAGGTGGAGGACTGTAGATACACCTTCCACATCAATTCCACCTCCTCTTGCTGCAGCTCCTACTCCTAGTGCTTCCTCTTCGGAGCTTCATGCATTTCTCCATGGAATAGCACACCTCACCCGACTGTTCTATGTGGACCATCCAAAGCTAGAACAGACAAAGCCTCCCCCACCCTACATGGCCCCTTACTTAGATATACAATTGTTGTGGAACCCCACTGTCTCTGCTGGTGATGATGATGAGGACAACGTTGACGATGTTGCTAATGGAGCAAATGACTTGGATCATATTATGGAGGCCAAGTCCTTTCAAGATGCGGCTTGAGATTTATATTTTATTTTTGGAGATGTTTACGTAATTATTTTGCTACTGACTCCAAACTATTAACCCTGCTACTTTTTTATTGTCATTGATATTGTCATATAGTTTTATTGACTATTTAATCGTGGAATTACTTACTAACTATACTTGCCAATTTTTCTTCTATGCAAGTTTTTGAAAACAAGTATTTTTAGGATGCATATGCTTCTTTGTGTCATCACCCTGTGTGTGTGCGTACTGTCAAGTTGTGCTCTTTAGGACAAAGCACATTTTAAGTTTGGGGGTGCGCATTGAAGAGCAATCTTCTTCAATTTTAGGTTATGTTTAATATATATATGGTATGCTTACATTTACTCTAAACTGCATATTTATAGGCATATCACACATTCATTCATTCACGTAGTTATTATTGAAATTCTTTTATTACATTTAGATTTCATGGTCAGGACATGAGTGCGTAGATCATATATGTGTCACTTAGGCTAAGCCCATACAATATTTTTGAAAGTTTCGCTAAGTGACCTATGAAATTAAAAATTCCTCTAGTGTGATGAGACAAGGAATTAAAGGTACTTTCAAATAGCCTATGTGTTTGGGTTATCCTAACTTTAACAAAACTCTTTAGTCTTAGATGAATTAAAAATCTGAAAATTGAGAAAAGTGAGAAGTATAAACTATAACACAAGTGGAGAGAATTTTTCCAAACTCTTGGAATAACCATGTCGCAACCCACTTCATAAAAGTGACATCACGACCGACACATAATACCATATACGATACATCTATGTATACAATACTATGTCAGCTTCACACAGTTAGTCGTACTCAATATCCCCACAAAAAATTCGACAGAGTCTCCTTTAAAATTTTGACTTATCCCAATAAATTCGTCACCTAATAAACATATTATCAATCCACAGTTCACAACAAATAATATTAAACCACAAGCTTTCATCAACCATACCTCGTAGTTCATAATTTACACAGTTTCACTCTTAACTAGTATAACCATATCCAAATCCCTCTAATGATATTATATATACAGTGATAATTATAATTATACAAAAGTACAACCCACGCAAAATACTTAAACCTACGAACCCAACAGTGACTGAAGAGTCAACTATCCTTCTTATGCTAGTTTCTTCCCTTTCTTATATGTTCCTGAAATGTTAAAAATAATAAGTGAGCTACAACATGTCCAGTGAGTAATCTTTATCAAGGACATTTACATGTATTTAAATAATCATGCAAAAAATAAAATTATATAAAACATTTAAATTCATCATGCACATTTAAGTCATACATGCATGCATTTAACACAGTGATCATGCTATTTCCAATGCGTCATTTAACAAAACCTATGCACATCCACATCTTTCAGAAGTAGAGTTAGTCTCACTCCTTGTCTGGCCTAGACAATAGTAGACTGTACCTCTAATTATCACCTACTCCACAACTATTTCGAAGATTATCACATAGAGAAAGGCTGATACTTCTCATGGCTCAGTCTCACATGGATTATCACATAAGCAGTATTATTCTCCAGAGCTCAGTCTATCAAAATGATATCACAGTTTAGATATGCTCTTGCAAATCCAAAACACGCTGCCGTGTAGATACAGTTTATGAATTTCAAATCAAATGCAACAAATGTCAATACAAGTAGCATGCTTACATTCAAATCATTTTCGTATTTACAATGCCTTATAAATAACCAAGATAAAGAAATTGTAATACCCCAGAATTTTGTCAAATAATTTAAAATAAATACAATAAGTTAAATAAATTAATTTCAAAGATTTAATTAAATTTTGGGTGTAAATTGTGGGTTGGCACATGAAAAATAAAATATATTAGAGATATAGTAAAAATTAAGCAAATAAGACCTTAATTTGATAATTAAATGAAAATTAAGGTTTAGTAGAATTAATTATGAAATTTAAGGAGTTGCTTAAGAAATAAATAGAAATAAAGTACATATACACATATAGGTTTATATTTTTATGAATAAGGTGTGTGTTAGCATAATAAATGTTAATACTAGATATTATAGGAATATGTACATACAAAAATTTATATAAAAATGTAGTGTACATGTACTTATAAAAAATAATAAACAAAGCATTAGTGTATAATTACATAAATTATTATCTGAAAATGAAATATGAAATAAATAAAAAAACATGGAAATGAAAAAAAATGTTGATTATTTAATTATTAGTATTAACAATATTAAAGAAATAGAAATATATATGATTAATACAATATTAAATAATTAGAAAGGAAAAAATATTAGCAAACCATTAAAATAGAAAGAAATATACAAGAAAATCAAGTTTTTATCAATTAGGAAGTGTCTAATTAACAAAATTTCGGATAATAGCACTTTGGAATAGTGATTTTGGTATTAGAAACATAATCCAACAGCCAGAAATCCATCATCCTTAGGATCCTAGATCTCACGATCACGATCAAAGCCCAAAACAGCGCCCAGGAGCACCGAATAACTGAGATCCAACGGCCCAGAAACCATCAGGATGATCTAACGGTCTGATTGTGTTTCGTTGATCGTGAAAGTACAGCAATTGAGGAAAATCCAACGGCCAGGATCTATAATCTCATCTTGATCATCATCGCACACAGAACTAGAGGATAATCAGACGATGGGGATTGAAGGCGCAAACCAAAATCGCGAAATCAGACCGCACACGATCATCGAGGTCGATCTGACGGTCCATAGCAAGCTCGTTTTCTCTGATCACAACGTACGTGTTTCGAGGAAGATCAGAGGGCTCAGATTGAACTTGTTATCAATCGATCGCGAAATACACTGCGCTCGAGGATGATCAACGACCCAGAAAAGCGCGTTCCATCAATCGCGAACCGAGTACTGCGATTGAGGTTGATCGGACGTCCCAGATCTCACCCGTCTGATCTCAATCCCCAACCTAGTGCTGCGATTGAGGAGATCCAACTGCCGATGTTCCACCTGCCTGATCTTGATCACGGACGTAATCTCGAGGACGATCCGACGGTTGATATCCGATGCTCCGAATTAAATAACCGAAAATCCGAATTAAATCAATAAAAATACATCAAAAATTCGAAAATTAGTTTCTAAAATCCCAAAAATTTTCCAAAAAAAAATTACTTGCTAATCTCTTGTGCTTGGGGGGCATGAAAATTTGAATTATTGGCAAGTTTCTTATAATTAGAGCACCACAAACTTGTCATTCTATACACTTTTGAAGCCTATATAAACCCCCCATGCTCACACTTCAACTCATCCCAAGAAATAAGAGTTGAATTGTCATCTTGTTCTCTAAGCCCTCTTCTTGGCTC
>JAJIYU010011533.1:0-15246 GCA_030144865.1 Tinospora cordifolia
AATTTTCCACTCATTTTTATATTTATTTTGAATTTTTAAAAATTCATATTGACGTGGACGCATTACAAGTCTTAGGGTGATTACAAATTAGGTTGGTCAAGTCAACATTTCACCAACCTAATTAGATTCAGTTGAGTTACAAGTTATGCTTGAAAAGGTTGGATCAGACCCGACTCAACCTGATTTACTCGCACAAACTTGAAGCTCATCTAATTTCTTCTCCATTTCTGTCATTTCCTCATGCAGCTCGTGTGACATGCTGGCCTCAGGTCTAGACTCCCTGGAATGGAACATTAGGTGACCATCCCTGAAAACTGGATTTGTCAAGTTCTTTTTCCTATTTCCCACCTACATGGAAACCTAAATATGCGCATGAAATAATTAATTCAAATAAAATAAACAGTGGAACAAATCTCAAAATCTGGAACATCAATGTCCATTTTAAAATAGTCTGAGCATAACAATTCTTGTTCAAAGTTCAAAACATGGGAATTCAAAAATAAAAATACCTCCAAAAACCAAATAGGCTCATGCCTGGTTTAATATTTACATCAAAATGTATGCCAAAATAAAATCAAGCTAAGCTCTTAGAGGTTCTTCCTGTTATGCCTTGAGATCTGTATAAATCAGTGTAAATCTCTCTTGTGGGTACCTAAAAAAATAAAATTTGGGTGAGCTCAAAAGCCTAGTGGGTCAAAAGCCTAGTGGGTCATCCCTACACATAACTAGCATTATAAAGATCAAACCCAAAACATGAAAGCACTTTCAAAGCATTAGTTGTTCACACAATAGATTGGTTTGTAGTAACCTAAGTCCGAAGGAGATAATCTCCTAGAAATCCCAGGAGATTCTAGAATGCCATGATACGCTAGGCTTAGCCGTATCTCACAACTAGGTGTACGCTACAATTCCTCAGCCAGACACAATAAACACATCACATCAATTTTAGTTGCCTTAAGTTTCAAGCACACTGCATAGTCATACTCGGGCCCTTTAATTCATCATCAATCAATAACATACACAAATGCATAGGTACATTACACAACCATACTTGTTGTATTCAGGTACGCTAAGCTCATCCATACCCTTGGAATCCACTATCTCAGAAACAAATAACGCTAAACAGTCCTTATTCATTTCCAAGAACTCTTAACTAAGTAATACAATGTTAGAGTAGGGTTACCTATGATGTGCCTTTAGTTGTTCACTGCAGGGATACTACAATGTGCTTGGTGGCTACATACATCGCATCGACAATTGTATTCTTAAAATCCTTTATCTTCTTTTAAGTTCTCAGTCAATCAAGTCATGCCATGCAATATACTATTCACAATGATCCATCAAGTCATGCCATACAATATACTATTTATAATAGTAGCATTCACAGATATACGGAATATGGAGATGAAATCCATGAAATGCATTAAAAGCGATTAATCTGGCACCAAGTATCTTTATTCAATTCAATCAAGCCAATAGAAACCAGAACATGCATACAATAGATCCTGAAACTACAAAATAATCATGTTTCAGATTAAAATCTAAATAATACAAGTGAGCAAGGAAATTCTGCCCACCTAAGATTTTCTCGAGTTTTCTTTGCCACCATTCTTCGCTGGGGTTCATTCCAAAAATATAAATTTGTAATAAAAATCATTATAGTAAATCTTTCTAGGTTTCTACTTCCTTTTTATATTTAAATAAAATAATTTTCAGTTAATAAGACATTCAAGAACTTCCTTAGCTTTTAAATAATTATTTCTATCTAAACAAGATCATTCCAACATTCGAATATTCGCAACTAAGTGTTAAATAAATTTAATTTTTCGATCTCCAAATCTCCACAACCTCCTGAGCTTCAATATTTTTCTGTCATTCATTCACATCCATATCAAAACAGAATATTTATAATCACAATTAAATATTTATAAGTAAGTTCAGGTTTTTAGAAATCAAACCTCTTAGCTATAGGCTCCAAAATGCCTTATTTCCTATTTCAGAGCTCTTTGATTAATTCAACCTATTCTTTGCATCTCCAAAAATTTAATTAATTTATTCAAATCCATAACAACCTCAAAATTAAATAAAATAATTCTTTATACCTTACAACCTTCACTTCAATTCTAGGATCATCTAAAATGAGGTTCGATGCACAAGTTCTGCGACGTTTCAAGCGTCGAACCCCCAAATCCCTTTACTTCGATAATATTTCTTTTTATATCAAAATCATCCATTAATCTCGTAAGTAAATTTGTTATGAACAAAGTAAGACTTCCAAATCCTGTTCGTCACCTTCGACAAATCAAATAAATAATTTTTTTAAACTATCCAAAACTCAAAAATCAAAAGATGTAAATATTATACCTCTCAGCTATGATTTTTCATTCAAATCCCTTCAAAATGAGATTTGATGCCCTTGATCTATTGTAAATCCAAACGATACACATCCAACATAAAAATACACACAGCTGAAATATAAACATCCATGGTCTGATGTAAGAGAATGTGTTCACCTTGCTTGAAACAATTTTGAGCATCTAAACCCTCAAATACCCCTTCGCAACTCGTTCTTCATAGATCTAAATTTGAAAAGAAATTGAAATAGTTCAAATCAGTCCAAACCCTTGTACCTCAACTAAAATGGTTGGAACCTAGCTTAAGACGGTTTGGTTGAAGTTTGAGAAGGCAAGAATGGTTGTTTACATGCACAAAACCAAAACTAGGGTTTTAACATCTTGGATTTGGGTTTGAGAATGAAAATGGAGGTTTTGGTGTTCCAATCCTTTAGATCATCAATAGAAACGACGGGAATTGGTTTGGGGACAATTTTGTTGGTGTATTGGAGAGTAGATCTGGGGTTTTCGTGCTTGGTGTTTATATAGAAGAGCCTCACTCAGATTTTTGCTACTTCTCCTTCGTCTTCATTCTAATTTGTGCAGCAGAATGCATGTGCATTCTTCTGCTTCTTCATAAACCAGGACCGATGCACACAACTCAGCAAGTTCATCGCTCTTCTTCTTTCTCTTCTTCGTGACGCCCTCGAACGCACACACTCAAAGCTCCTCTTCTTCATTCTTCTTTGCACCAGCTAGGGCTTTTCTTCCAATTCACGCATGGATACAACAGTAGCAGCTACGTCTTCCCTTCTCCTTCCTGTGTTACTCACACACGAACGCAGCAGCGTCTGGGTTTTGATCTCCTTTTCCCAAATCGCAGAAATACAACGATGATTCTTATTCTTCTTTCTTGTTCGTCATGAATCGTCAACCTTCTTCTCCCAAATTTTATTTATCTATTTATTTTTCAATTTTCTTTCAATTACTAATATTTCGTGAACCTCGTATATTTTTCTTTTCTATTGCTATGTTGTTTTGCGAGTCTCTTATCTACGTATATTATTATTATTATTATTATTATTATTCTCTTGTTTCTTTACTTTCGATTACTCCCAAGCCATGCACCTATATATATATATATATCAATATCCGAACACACCATATTTACCCTTGTGTTATATCATATTTTGTTTGCTCAAAATCATATCACGTGTGCATATATATCTATAAAGTTATCATTATTTTCATACCACCACTATTTCTTTTAATACTAATTTATTTGAATTAATTTGTACTCATAACATTCATTTAAATATATCTTTTGTTTATTTTCTTGATTAATTTATTTCATATTTAGTAGTCAACTTGAACGCATTCGTGATATTTCGAGGTATTACAACCTACTCCCCTAAAATAAAATTTCGTCCTTGAGATTTGAATCACGTAACAACCAAATGATATGTCTCACAATTTCTAGAATATACCACTTCCTCAGTTTACTCACTAAGTTTGTAGATCGAATAGATAGGAAGTAACTACCTTTGTCAATCGATCTACACCTTCCAATGGATCATTTTGCTTTTGTTGCGCCACTCTAACCCTACATTGAGGATCTAGCTGAAGACTCCATTCATCCGATTCATGAATACAACCGATGTATTTGACAATCCACATTGGATTCATCATCTTGCAATGATACAGAATGTCAATTTGTTGCCCCTTTGAAAGCATTCCTTGAGAATCAATTTATATTTCCTTAAGTCTTTCATGTAGCTGAGTAATTCCATGGGTTTCTAAACTGATGCAACTCAATGGTTTCCTAGTGATCCATGATGGTCACCGCTCTTTTTACTCTAAGAATCATGTCTTCAATTGTCATCGTTGATTTTGGAATAATGTGCGTCTTATTTTCAGTGGAAAGATTGTAAATGTAGCCTTCTTTCTAAATTAACGCTGAGAAGAATTATGAGTTCACAAACTCTGGCACGATTGAATATTGGAACTGTGATATTCAAGCCTAAGTATCGTATGCGACAAGTATGACATTCTAGTGAGCCTAAGGCTATACTAGTGGCTGCATTTGTTTAATAACTGCATCAAAATACATTCCAAAACAAAACAAAGTTAACCTCCCAGATGTTCTTCATGCAAAGCTTTAAGACCTATGGAATCAATGCATCTGACTCCTGTATGATCAGTGACGAATCTGGTCTGCACTTCTGAAACATCAACACGTGGAACACATGTTAAATCAAGGGTGTTCTACTCAGCAATAAATAGTTCATTAACATCTTTACTAGTCTGGCTAAGGATCTTAAGCAAATCATTGAATCATAGCATCTCCTTGGTAGCTTTCTATTTGTATTCAAGCCATTTGATTGGTTGACTGACTTCCACCCATGCCCTGGCATCCCGTTGGAACGCCAGTGTCTTCTTCTTTTATCCATGTAGTTCTTCTATTTGTGTTGAGGGATAGTTCACTTCATCTGGATCCACTTTATTTGGGTGTCTTCTCCCTATCATTTTTGATCCAATGAATACTTGATCCTCAATATTTGTCCATCAAAATGGTGTCCTATAGGGTCTATCACAGAGCGCTTCATGTGGAACTATCCCTATGTGGATGCTGGTTCCACTTGCCCTTAAATTTAATAGTGGGCACTCCATGCACATCCTTTATTATATATTTGACCCTCTCAGTTTGTCCATTTATCTAGGGATGAAACACCATACCTATTGTGAGTTTGTTGTCATGTTTCCTTCTCCAAAACTTTGCTAGCACTGAGGTACAAATTTGGAAATCTTGGTCTAACTTACTAATTGCAATGACATTGTGCAGTCCCATCATTTCTTGAGCATGCAGCTCTTCCAGCTGTGCTACTCTAATCTTACGTTGAAAATCTAGTTAAAATGTTGTTCATTTGATATCTAAATACAACCCATACATTAGTTAATCCTAATAGTGCAATTGTAAACCCAAAGTGTCTATCTTGGGTTATAATAGGTGTTTTCGGTATGTTAGACTACCCTGATTCCTGATCAATCTTGGAAATTGTGTAGCTCCTTCAAATTGATCAAAGAGTTATTTTAGTCTAACCTTAATGAACTAATTCTTTATAGTTATCTAATTCCACTTCCCAATAGTCTATTTTTATAATATTTTAGATCCATCTTACTTTCTTGTAGATAAGATCACAGTTTCCTTAGGTGACTTACCAGGTTTGGTGAATCCTTTCTTAAGGAATTCATCCCACTATGTTTTTGGCTTCATTAGCCCATCGGAAACCTTCCATGTGGTGGAATAGTGATGGGTTTCGTACTAGACTACTACTCAAATTTTTAAACTCCACTTGCCGGTGTGGTGGAAGTACAGGCAAGGTATTCTGAAAACCTATCACATGTTCCCACTCTAGTACTATTCTCGCCCAAACACACTTAACTGTGGAGTTCTGATGGGATCCACTGCATTAGTGCTGGTATGATCACATCCACTCTTCCTTGTTCCAGACCACACTCTATCCTCTATGTTCTCACCACAGTTTCCCTCAAATGTGTTGGGTTGCAGCTTCTGAGATTTGCTCAATAACTCTCGCTGCTCCCTATCATAAGTGACTAACCCACTCTGTGACATTATGTTGGGGATTCTGGCCTCCTAATGAGCTTCTAGTAGAAGTGAAGTTTGTGGCTGTATCAGTACTGGTGGCTATGGTGTCATTGTTGGCTGGAGGGTTCTCACCGCTTGCTCCACAATCCTGAGAGTGACCTTTAACATCACTCTCTGTGAGATCTCTGCTATAATCTCTGCAATCACCAATGCTTCTGCTGCTGCCCCTGCTGCAGGGGTACTATCACTACGTTTTCCTCAACATTTAAATAATGTGACTAATAATAATTATCATTCATTCTAACCCACCTATACCCTTCTCGTTATCATGCTACTGTGACTCTAGATTTATGTTTCTAGGTTCTCGATGTGTTTCAGTGGTATAAGGATTTATACTTCTAAATTGGAAATATTTTATTTGTGTAAAGGTACAGGAGTTTGGCTTATGAGACTGAAAATAATTATACTACATATATATATATATATATATATATATGCAAACATGTAGTCAACACCCAATCACACAATGCATCTAAGAATAATGAAATTCCAAGCTTCCTCTGTGCTTCTAGGTCTGTGTGCCTAGGTTCACACTTGCTCTTCCACACAAACTTCCACATAAAAATCTATTATGCCCATTACAATGGTGCAAGTATCTTGATCTCTAAGGCTGATGTAAGACCCACCATGTTGGACTGCCCTATCCCATTACAACACAGTGCGTACAAGTTCAGCCAAAGAAATCGACCACGCACCAAACATGGTTCGTCATTCTCTGAGTTTAAGAGTCCTCCATACCTCGAAATCCCTATACACCCCAACCTACATAGGGACCAGAGATATAGGCTCCTCCCTAACTAGGGTCCTGACCAAAAAAGTGTGTGTTCAACACATTATTCGTCTCTAACCTATGTCCTAAAGTTTTTTAATTTATTTATGACCCATTGTGCCATTTGTGGCAACACTCATTTTCTATTGAGTCTAGTGTTTCCATGCAATTCATAGTTGACTTAGTTAACTTCATACCTAAGTGATACCATTGGTCCTAATGTTGTCATCTCAAACCTTTCTAGAATAGTAATGTGACCTTTTAGGACCTTTAGTCAGCATAAAGGTCAACCTTCTGGTACATACTTCTAAAGAAGAAGATCTAACCAGATTAGCCCTTCAAGGATCTTTACCTTGAGAGAAGGTCAACTATCATGGATTACTACCTGTACTCATGTCATTTCAGCAGTAGTACCCAAGTATGTTGGCGTCATCTAATGCTTTTAAAAAATTAAGTTCAAAACTCATTTCCAGTGAAAAACAAATCCGGTAAAATCTGTTTTCAGTGAAAAACATTCAATGATTTCAAAACCAAGCAATACTTAGAGTGACTCCGGAGAGGATGCTAAATAGTCATTACCTCGTAGCCTAGATGAGATAATGCTAAACAGCCATTACCTCATAGTCTGGACGTAATTTCATTATGAGCCTATTTTTTTAAGGGCTCTATAGACTATGTTCTAGCTTTCCCAGAGCTTGATAGTAGCTCTAACTTTGTGATATCAACTAGATTCCATTCCCAAAGAGCTACTAATTGTGCTCTAGTACCACTTTGTGACACGATGGCCTCAGGTCCGGACTCCCCATAATAAAACATCAGGTTACCATCCCTTGAGAACCTGAGTTGTCAAGTTTTCCTTCCTATTTCCCACATGTATGCAAACCTAAATGTATGCATGAAATCATTAATTCAAAATAAAATAAGTAGCCAAACAAATCTCAAAATCTAAAGCATCAATGTCCATTTTAAAATAATCTGAGCATGACAGTTCCTATTCAAAGTTCAAAACGTGGGAATTCAAAAATAAAAATACCTCTTAAAACCAAATAGGCTCATGCCTAGTTCAATATTTACATCAAAATACATGCCAAAATAAAATCAAGTCAACCTCTTAGAGGTTCTTCCTGTCACGCCTTGAGACCTGCATAAATTAGTGTAAATCTCTCCTGTGGGTACCAGAAAAATAAAATTTGGGTGAGCTCGAAAGCCTAGAGGATCATCCCTACATATCACTAGCATTATAAAGATCAAACCCTAAACATGCAAGCACTTTCAAAGGATTAGTTGTTTCATACAAGAGATTGGTTTGTTGTGACCTAAGTCCAAAGGAGATAATGTCCTGGAAATGCCCAGATGTTCCAGAATGCCATGATACACTAGGCTCAGACATATCTCACAACTAGGTGTACGTTACAATTCCCCAACTAGACACAATAAACACATCACATCAATGCTAGTTGCGTTAACTTTCAAGCATACTACACAGTCATACTTGGGGCCTTTTAATTCATCATCAATCAATCATCAATCAATAACATAAACAAATGTACAGGTATACTGCACAACCATACCTGTTGCATTTAGGTACGTTAAGCTTAGCCATACCCTTGGAATCCACTATCTCAGAAACAAATAACACTAAACAATCATTATTCATTTCCAAGAACTCTTAACTGAATAATATAGTATCAGAGTGGGGCTACCTATGATGCACCTCTAGCTGTTCACTGCAGGTATACTACAATGCACTCGGTGGCTACATACATCGCATCGACAATTTTATTCTTAAAATTCTTTATCTTCTATTAAGTTCTCAATCAATCAAATCATGCCATACAATATACTATTCACAATGATCCATCAAGTCAGGCCATATAATATACTATTCAATATGGTAGCATTCATAGATATGTGGAAAATGGAGATGAAATCCATGAAATGCATTAAAAGTGATTAATTTGGCACCTAGTATCTTTCTTCAATTCAATAAAGCGAACAGAAACCAAAACATGTATATAATAGATCCTAAAACTATCAAACAATCATGTTTCAGATTGAAATCTAAATAATACGAGTGAGCAAGAAAATCCCGCCCACCTAACATTTTCTTGAATTTTCTTTGCCTCCATTCGTCACTAGGGTTCATTCCAAAAATATAAATCTACAATAAAAATCATTATTGGAAATCTTTCTAGGTTCCTACTTCCTTTTTATATTTAAATAAAATAATTTCCAGTTAATAAGACATTCAAGAACTTCCTTAGCTTTTCAATAATTATTTACATCTAAACAAGATCATTCCAACATTCCAATATTCGCATCTAAGTGTTAAATAAATTTAATTTTTCGATCTTCGAATCTCCACAACCCCCTGAACTTTGATATTTGTCCATCGTTCATTCACATCCATACCAAAATAGAATATTTATAATCACACATAAATATTTCTAAGTAAATTAAGGTTTTTAGAAATCAAACCTCTTAGTTATAGGCTCCAAAATGCCTTATTTCCTATTTCAGAGCTCGTTAATTAATTCAACTTGTTCTTTACATATCTAAAAATTTAATTAATTTATTCAAATCCATAACACCCTCAAAGTTAAATAAAATAAGCCTTTGTACCTTACAACCTTCTACTTCAATTCCAAGATCCTCTAAAATGAGGTTCAATGCCCAAGTTCTGCGATGTTTCAAGAGTCGAACCCCCAAACCCCTTCACTTTGATCATATTTCTTTTCATATCAAAATCACCCATTCATCTCGTAAGTAAATTTGTTACGAACAAAATAAGACTTCAAAATCTTGTTCGTCACCTTCGACAAATCAAATAATAATTTTTCTAAACTATCCAAAACTCATAAATCAAGAGATGTAAATATTATACCTCTCAGCTATTATTTTCCATTCAAATCCCTTCAAAATGAGATTCGATGCCCTCGATATGTTGTAAATCCAAACAATACACATCCAACATAAAGTATACACACAACTAAAATACAAAAATTCATGGTCTTATGTAAGAAAATGTGCTCACCTTGCTCAAAATAGTTTCAAGCATCTAAACCCTCAAACACCCCTTTGCAACTCGTTCTTCATGGATTTGAATTTGAAAAGAAATTGAAAGAGTTAAAATCAGTCCAAAACCCTTGGATCTCAACTGAAATGGTTAGAAACTAGCACGATTTGGTGGAAGTTTAAGAAGGCAATAATGATTGTTTGCATACACAGAACCAAATCCAGGGCTTCACCATCTCATATCTGGGTTTGAGAATGAAAATGGAGGTTTTCTGTCACACCCCGACCCCCGGGGCAGACATCATTTCTGTCAATCTAAGGCCCAGTCGTCGGGCGTCGCGCAGCTCTAAGCTCTGCGCGTGGTCCGCCGAGGCACTGGGCGTGCGACAATCATCATCATCTTTTTAGTAACTTCTATACATGAGGTTTAAATCATTTCATAATTTCAAATAATCATTTCATTCATGCTTCACTAAGCAATTAATTCAAATCAAATTTACCGAATGTTCAAAATCATATTCATACTGGAAATCAAGATAATAGTAACGGAAACACTTTCTGGATCAAATCTTTCTAAATCATTGAACACTGTTTAACATACAATATCTAACAATCATCAGTTCATTAATCAAAATAAAAATAGTGTTCAAGATGGTAAAACAGTTCGGTAGATACATATACAGAAATATGATACATGACCCTCTGGCCCAAATCCAAAATATAATCATAAAAACTGTTCAAAATAGAGAGACAGTTTAACACAAAATATCACACTCTCTCTATACATCCTCCAGTTTCCGGTCTGCATCCTCATTGAGCGATGTGCCCATGAGTACCTGTAAAATGATAATAGGGATGAGCTCAAAAGCCCAGTGGATCTCCTCGACACTCAATAGCATAAAACAAACAAGCATACAAAACATGCAAACAGTTTGAAATCATTAGGGGCGTTTCAAACACTTAGTCAGTTTATCCGTTGCGCTCTTATATCAGGAATCTACCATCTGATATTAAGAATTAACCGAAAGAGTGAACTACCCTCGATATCCCAATTGTGGTCCTGAACACAATTAGGCACGACATCTTTATAAAATAGAAGTCTACCTCTGAGACCACGACCCAAGAAGATACTGAAACCAAGGAAAAAAAATTTCATGACTTTCCAAATTCAAGGGTCCCATACGGCCGCTCACAGTTTGGCCTATTTGGGGGATACCCACGATGATGTCCTAGAAAATTCAGAGAACCTCAACGCGATGTGCCAGTAATTGTCCGTCATCGCTCCGACACGTGGAATTCTTAATAAACCATTAATTTTCTTTAGTTATACAGTCATGTGTTCAATCCATTCATCATGCGATATGCTTATTAACCATTCTAGTTCATGTAACTGAAGCAAACATACATCATGCATACCTATGCTAGAAAGCATATAACCGGTCGTCAGGATATCAATCAATCATTCCATACAATCCATACATCCCTAACATGGTACTATGTACAAGAATTATACATAGAATCATATTTCGCATCCTATATTTGCATAATACTAAAGAGGAAGGTGGAGATAAAACAACCCCACCTGAATCCGAAAAAGTATTGCTAGATGGCAAATCACCTCAACAGCAGTCAACGTTGTCTCTCTGCATCATTAAACATAAATGGTGCATCAAAAATTTACTCTAAAGCTTATTCAAAATTATTTGAGAATTTTCAGTTAAATTCTCAATTCATAACTAGGCAATTTTTCAGCTTTCCTCATTTCTCAACAATAGTAAGCGAGACCACAGTCTACGCGTCCCACATGAATAACTGAACACTTTTAGTACTGAACCTAGCTTCAAACTAAGTTCAGATTGGGTTTTATTTGTGTATCAAAGAATTTTTTCCCTTCAGAAAATCTCAAATTTCATTTCTCTGTAACTACACGCACAAATACAGTCCACGCGTTCCAAACTAAGTATTAAACACTTTTAATTCTGACTACTACTTCAAAGGATGGACAGATCAAGTTTTATGGCCTATCAAAGGATTTGCACCTTCGAATTCGCCAGATTCAATCAAAACTCGTAGACCCGTCAAAAATCACAAATGAATAGTCAAAATTCACATAATCTAGTCTAGAATCACTTATTCTATAGCAAGCAAGCTAGATCTGAGCTCTTTGTGCTTCAGATCATTATTTACATCAAAAACCCCAAAATTGAAACCCTCGAATTCAAATTCGCAATTTAGACTACAGAATTCAGATCTTAATAGTTTAGAGCTTTAAAATCTTACCTTAGATGCTTAGGATTGCTCTAGACTCGATCTGGATCATTTTGACTGTCTCCAGGCAAAAATCGGATCTCCGATGACAAGAAAACGAAAGCCCCAAATTCAGAATGTTTTTTTTTCGATTTTGCTCTCTGGTTCTTTGTTTTACGATTAAATAGGGGATGAATAGTATGCGCATGAACAATACCCATAAATAAACAGTACCACTATTCATAGAGGAAAATTTTGCCCAATTCCCCCTTTTTTTCGAAATTAGTTCAATAAACCTCCATAAGTATCTTTTTTGTTTTTCGATTTTTTGCCAACTTGAACCAACGTGATTTATTTTATTTCTTTATTAAACATTATAATAAACATTTAAATCTTATTTCTGGTCATTTTTATATTTATTTAATATTTTAAAAACTTTATTTTCGCTATTTACGCGTTAAAAAATTCGAATATTAAAAATAACCAATGTGATTTATTTTATTTATTTAATAAATATTATAATAAATATTTAAATCATGTTTTCGAACATTTTTGTATTTATTTAATATTTTTAAAAAAAAAATTTCGATGTGTATGCATTATAAAAATTTGGTATATTACAATCTACCCCCCCTAAAAAAAATTTTGTCCTCGAAATTTAAATGAGAAGTACCTAAGCAATGTGTCTAATCAATCTGTTTTGGCAAAGAGATCTGGGTATTTCTTCTGCATCTCACTCTCAAGCTCTTAGGTCGCTTCCTCCAGGTTATGATACTTCCACAAGACTTTGACTAAAGGAATGTCCTTAGTCCTAAGACTCTGCACCTTACGATCAAGGATCTGCATTGCTGGCTCTTCATAAATAGCATCATCTCGAAGTACGATCTCATCCAGATGTAAAACATGAGATGGGTCTGGTTTGTACTTTCGGAGCATCGAAATGTAGAACACATTATGTACCAAGGACAATCTATTCAGCAAATCCAACTCATATACACAGACACCAACCCGTCTAAAAGGACTAATGTAGCGAGGCGATAACTTCCCCTTCACTCCAAATCGTCTAATCCCCTTCTGTGAGCTTATCTTCAAAAATACCTGATCACCGATCTAGAACTCTAGAGGTATTCTCCTCTTATCCGCATAGCTCTTCTGCCTGCTCTGTGTTGTAACTAATCTCCTCTGGATTTGCTTCACCTGCAAACTCATCTCCTCAATTAACTCGGGTCCAGTGAGTACCTGGTCTTCAAACTCTACCCAATAGGATGGTGATCTACAAGGTATGTCGTACAGTGCCTCATATAGAGCCATCTTGATGCTTGTATGCAAACTCAACAAGATGTAGATGCTTATTCCAATTTCCTCTGAAGTCTAGGGCACATGCTCTCAGCATATCCTCCAATATTTGTATGACCCTCTCTGACATGTGTTCATGGTCAATCTACTCCCCAATTCCTTCTGTAGGCTCTGCCAGAATTGAGACGTGAATCTAGAGTCTCTATCTAACACCATAGTACTGCACATAAAGCTCTCCCAGCTTACTCACTGCATCAGTAGACCGAATAGGTAGAAAATGTGCCACCTTAGTCAGTCGGTCTACTATGACCCAAACGGTGTTCTCCCCCTTATGACTTCTCGGCAAGCCGCTAACAAAATCCATCACTATATTGTCCCACTTCCATTCAGGAATCGGAAGTGGCTATAATAAACCAGATGGTTTCCTATGCTCAGCCTTGACTTGCTAACAAGTCATACACCGGGAGACATATCTGGCAATGTCCCTCTTCATGCTTCTCCACCAAAAAGTTTTCTTCAAGTTTTGATACATCTTGTCGCCCCCTAGATGCATAGTGTACTTACTCAAGTGTGCTTCATCCATTAGGGTTCCTTTGGCCTGTCTAGAGCTGGAAACACATAATCAGTTCCCTAATCTCAACGCACCATCTGTGTCAAGGAGAAAATCTGTGTGCTCGCCCTCCTTGGTGCCCTCTATCAGCTCTGTAATCCATACGTCAGATTTCTACTCATCTCTGATTTGGCGTAAGATGTCTAGCTGGCAAGTCACTGCATACAGATATGCTCGTGTATCATCTATAGCTACACCCAGATTATAGTCACTAATCAGCTGATACATCTGACCCACTTCACCCCTCCTACTCGACTTCCTACTAAGAGCATCAGCAACTACATTCAACCTGCCAGGATGATAGTGCAGCTGAAAATCATAGTCACTAAGGAACTCAATCCACCTTCTCTGCTGAAGGTTCAGTTCCTTCTCAGTGTATATGTACCTAAGGCTCTTATGGTCCGAATAGAGATCAAAACTCTCACCATATAGATAATGCCTCCATATCTTCAGTGCAAAGACGATCGCTGCAAGCTCCAGATCATGCGTGGGATAATTCAGCTCATGTGGCTTCAGCTGCCGTGAAGCATAAGCCACTGACTGTCCCTGCTACATCAATACTACACACAATCTACTAAGGGATGCATCAGTGCACAAAGTGTACCTCACACCAGGGATAGGTGTGATGAGTACCGATGCTGTAGTCAACCTCTGCTTAAGCTCCTGAAAGGACTGCTCACACTGCTCACTCCAAATGAATTTATCATCCTTTCTAGTTAGCTTAGTTATTAGACTTGCTAATTTCAAGAAATCTTTAATAAACCTAAGGTAGTACCCAGCCAACCCAAGAAAACTCCTGATCTCTATCACTGTAGTGGGTTGATGCTAGTCGGATACTGCTCGCACCTTCTCCAAGTCTACTGCTATTCCCTGTGCTGAGACCACGTGGCTAAGAAACTTGACCTACTTCATCCAGAAATCACAATTGCAAGACTTGGCATATAATTTATTCTGCCTCAGTGTCACCATAACAGTCCGCAAGTTTTGTATGTGCTCAGCCTCTAATCTGGAATATACCAGAATGTCATCAACAAATACTACGACAAACTAGTCAAGAAAATGACTGAAGACTCTGTTCATCGGGTCCATAAACGCGGCTAGAGCATTAGTCAAATCGAATGGCATGACCGTGAACTCATAGTGGCCATACCGTATCCTGAAGGTTGTCTTCTGTATACCAGACTCCTGGATCCTCAGCTGATGATACCCTGACCTCAGATCTATCTTGGAGAAGTACTGTGCTCCACTGAGTTGATCAAAGAGGTCATCAATCCGTGGTAAAGGGTATCTGTTCTTAATAGTAACACTG
>JAJIYU010011534.1:0-15228 GCA_030144865.1 Tinospora cordifolia
AAATAGAAAGTCAAGTGTGCGTCGCTTGTAATGTAACACCGGCCTGGCCCACCGTTTGGTTTAGTCCACTGTCAAAAAAAAATGGTGGATGCGTCCAATGCTTAAAGATATGGGGGTTGGGGTGTTACAATAAAAGATGCATAAACATGCTAGAAACTCAAACTAGTAAAGTAGAAGTGTAGGAAATCCCATCCACCTTAGTTGCTTGTTTGTAGAAAATCTGGCAAAGGTTCCCTTCTTCTATTCACTTCAAGAAAACCTGCAACTTCAAGAATGTAAAGGAAATCTAAACTCCTAACTTCTTTCTAAAAATCACTCAAGAACACAAGAACACAAGAGGGTGAGAAGAGGTTGCCAAGAAGAGGGCTAGAACAATCAAAGAAGGAAGTGTCAACTCTTTGCTTTGAGATGAAGAATAAGTTGCACAAGAGGGGTTTATATAGGTTTTTCAAGACACAAGGGGGCCACGATTTTGGCAACTTTGATTAGGGTTTCCCCTCATGTGTGGCATCTAGTTTTGCGCACAAATCACAAGGGGACAACTAGGGTATGAAGTTCAAGGATATGATGGTAATCCTCACACTTGGCGCCAAGATATTGTGTTTTTGGGTTTAGAAAACTTTTTTGTGCTTGTTTCTTTGGTTTCTTCTTATGTATGATGGCTAGGGTTCCCTTGTGAACATGGATTAAACTTTTAGAAACTTCTAATTAGGTTCTTTTACATTTGTGCGCACTCATACTCACACATGTGGCCAGTTTTGGGGTGTATGGGCGATGGGTGCACTTGATCATTTGTGGGTGGTCATGCTTTCATGGGTCCACATGAATTTAATAAAAATTCATATCTCCTTATATAATAAGAATTTAGGACTTTAATCTATATTTTTGTGTTCATAATAGACTAACACATATTTTCAAACCATATTTTACTAGGGTAATCTTCATTTCATTTACTTTCCTAATTTAGACTCTATTGAAGGGTATTAGGCAAATGAAAACCCAATTCTTGGCCAGTTGGGCTGATTTTTGGATATGTTGTCTACTTGATTAGTTTATGTCATCTCATGAAATTTCAGGTCATTCTGAGGTCCTAAGGTCACTAAATGATAATTTTGGACCTGTGAAATTTGCCCTTGAAATGGACTCAATTTCATTTCTCACCCAAATTTCATCAAAGTGATATTGAATTTCTCATTTCATTAAGTACAAGATTTTTCAAGGTATTACAACCTACCCTCCTTAGAAAAATTTGTACATCAGTAAGGATTCCTAGTAAATGGAAGAGGATATTTTGTTTTCATTTCGCTTTCATTCTCCCAGGTAGTTTTTTCTACCTCGTGATATTTGCATAATACTTTAACTAAGGGAATATCCTTAGTCCTTAGGATCTACACTTTGTGGTCAAGGATTCTAACAAGCAATTCCTCGTAAGTAGCATCATCCCGAATGTTCACTTCCTCCTAGTGTATGATGTAAGAGGGATCTAGCTCATATTTTCTCAACATTGATACGCGGAACACATTATGAGCTGAGGTCATTTCATTCGGTAGGTCTGGCTCATAAGCACATTCCCCAATCCTTCTAAGTATTTCAAAGGGTCTGACAAATCTTGGTGATAACTTCCCTTCGAACTAAAACCTCTTGATGCCCTTTTGAATATTGATTCTTTAAAAAACTTTGTCCCCCACTTGGAACTCTAGTAGTCTTCTTCTTTTTTCAGCATAACTCTTTATCAGGCTCTAAGCTATAATCAACCTCTTCTAGATTAGTTTGACTTGGTTGTTTATTTGTTCCACCAAGTCTGGCCTAGGCAACACATGGTTTTCTGGTTCAGCCATAGGTAGGTGATTTGCAAGGCTTTCCGTAAAGAGCCTTGAATGGAGCCATCTTAATAATTGCCTGATAACTGGTGTTATAGGCAAACTCCGCCAAGTGTGAATACTTGCTCCAATTTTCATTAAAGTCTAGAACACATGATCTCAACATATCCTCCAAGGTTTGGATGACTCTCTCAAACTGCCTATTTGTTTGAGGATGAAAAGCAGTACTTATTGTGAGTTTAGTGTCCAACTCCTTAGGTAAACTCTGCCAGAAATGAGAGGTGAAGTGAGAGTCTCTGTCAAATACAATATCCTTCACATAGAGTTCTCCCAGGTTAGGTCAAGTTCAATGCTGAGATGACTAGACTCCCCAAAGAATGACATTAGGCCTCGAAAGCCACATCAAGCAACCCTGGCCAAGCACTCGGAAAGCCCCAATCGAAAAAATTCAGAATTATGCCTATATATGAAGCTATGCAAATAGTTCATACTCTTCTGTTACTTGGTCTGTAGGTCTAATTGGTAGGAAATGAGCCACTTTAGTGAGACTATCCACAATCATCCAAGTACCGTCTTTTCCTTTTTGGTTCCTAGGTAAACCACTGACGAAGTCCATAGCAATGTTATCCCACTTCCATTCAGGGATAGGGAGTGGTTATAACATTCCAGAGGGTTTCTGATGTCCTGCTTTTACTTGTTAACAAGTTAAGCACTTAGAGACATAGTTAGCCACGTCCCTCTTCATTTCCCTCCACCAGTAAGTCTTTTGGAGATTTTGGTACATCTTGTCTCCACCTGGATGCATTGTATACTTAGTGTGATGAGCCTCATCTAGTATGGTCCGCTTACGTTGTCCATTTTGGGGTACATAGATCTTCTCCCCGAGCCTCAGGGTATTCCTAACATCTAACCTAATGTCAATATGTTTTTCCTATGTAACTCGTTCTACTATGCCTACAAGTAACTTGTCTTGTCTTTGTTCTTCCCTAATCTGATGTAGTAGATCTGGTTGGCAAGACATGCTATAGAGGTAGGCTTGTTTGTCATTTAAGGTTACACCCAACCTAAAGTCTTTGGTGACTGGTACTTTCGTTTAAGGTCAAAAATTTTTTGGTAGCATCTTGCCTCCGACTTAGTAGACTTGATCACATGGCAGGCCTTGGGATTGTTGCTTTAACTGACTAACGCTTTTTTCTATTTTTAACATTCAAAACATAGCCACAAAAGCTCTTAAGGAAATTAATTTCATTAATTGAAAAAGTTTACGTACAAAACCTTATTCAAGCCAAAATTTATAAATGCTAACATATAGCAATTTTAAGTAAAGGACTCTACGCTACTAATTAAATTTAAAATATGTATTCCTTTCCTAATATTGTTATGCTAGGGTTTCTAGGGTAGGTCTTGATATTCTTGAGCCTCAACAACAAACACTCTAGCCTGATTCTGCCCACAACCCTGATTCTGCCTCTGATTGGCATTGTACCATTGTTGTTTGCCCTGAAAACAATCATTATGACCTCCTCCTTGAGTGTTTTATAGCTGAGGAGCCTAAGCAGGTGTAGTCTAGCAAGATGACCCTTCTACCCTCACACGTAGCACAATCCTTGCTTCTTCGCCTATTCTTTTGACTATTCTTTATTTTGCCCCTATTTCTGTATATGTGGTGTTTTTTCACCAATCTTATTCTTCTTCTGGGCCCCCTAATGATCCTTCTAATCCTTGGCCCATTTGTTCTTTCCTTTCACCCATTGCTCTAGGTTGATCTCTTGTTCCAGAGTTAGGGCCTTGTCCACAACATCTTTATAAGTCTTTAGGCTTAGTATTTTCACTATCTTTTGATATCTATCTTGAGACCCTGTGCAAAATGACTAGCCTTCATTCTTTCTACCCTAATCAAGTTTGGTGAAAATTTGGCTAGCTGTGTGAACTTCCTTTCATATTCAACTACAGTCATGTCCCTCTGATTCAGTTGAACAAAGTCCTCCTATAGCTTACTCAAGTGTTTCATTTTCACACGTTTTCAATCTCTAACCTATGTCCTAAAAGTTTTCATTTATGATCTACTATGCTACCCTTAGCAACATCCAAGTTTCTGCTTACAGTCTCTATTTTGGACCTATGGTCTCAATTCCTGGTTGAAAAGTTCAACTTTCATCTGGTTCTGGTATTATTCCTGGTACTACCTTTGTACCTTAGTACTTTCATTTGCCCTTAATTACCACCTTCTAATTTTTCTTGTAAAAATTTAAGTATGTTCTTCAACTTTGACTACTCGTATAAGTTGGTGGGACAACCTCTAGATCGGGTGGCAAAATCAAAGTCTGCTGAAATAATCGCGCTTTATCGGACGGGATAACCCATCTCTCTTTCAATGTTCAGCTTTACTCGGGACAAGGCTTTCCCACTATCAGCTCAACTTTTAATTTTTGTTTCCAAAGAAAACCTTTTGAAAATGTATATTTCTTTTTTGAAAAACAATTTTCAATTTCAAAATAGAAGGCAGAGCATTCTAAATTCAACTCAAGTAAAAATATTACCTGATTGAGGCATTCTTTCTAATTCTGCCCAAGGCATCTAAAGCTTAGGCTTTAATACCACCTTTGTAACACCTTGCCTCTTCTGAATTCGATTCTTTCCCTTTCTACTTACTTGAGAAGGATGACATGAATTGCACCACTTGGCCGAGAGGTGGGCCGGTGTCACATTATTTCTATGTTTCATGCTTTCCATTCTTATCTCAATTTTTTGAGATTTCTGAGTATCATATATTAAAAAACTCCTGAACACTTCTAAATTATGTACAAGAGATCTCAATAAAAATTTAATATCATTTATTGGAAATAGTAGGTGCAAAACCTTACTCATGACATAAGTCAAAAATAACATTTAGAAATCATTAAGTAAATAATTCCATTAATTATTTCCAAAATTCAATGTACATAACCTTTAAGTCCATTACAGCGAAATAAATCTTTAAATAACTAAATTGGATCAATATGCCCTTACAATTAAGTAAAACTTTCTAAACAAAACATTCTAAGGAAAATATTTGCCTAAATGGTTATCATGCTGCCACTGTTTATCAATTTCCTGAAAATATAGAAAATAGAAGGATAAGCACAAAGCCTAATGGATCATTTTAAATATTTAACTTATTATTTCAACAAATATGACATTCAAGATAAACACTTTCAAACATTACATGATTCAATCAATTTTTTGTTGAAGTTGTATTACAAACTTGAAGGGGTTAACCTCGGTGTTCCTATCGAAATACTTGTCCAGGAAGAAGAAGGGCAATCATTTATGTCAAATTCCACTGGATTTAGGACCTTGCCCAAATATTTTGGGACCTTACCCATGTAAACTAGAAATGAACTCAAAGTTCACATCTTGAGAACACCCACAGTAATCCCTGTGGAATACTGCGCTGGTACGTTTTTATATTCTCATTTAATCTTTTATTAAGTATAACAAAACTGAATTAATAGACTAACAAAACTGAATTATATAACAGGCATCATAATAGCACATAGCATATATGTAAACCTAATCATGCTACGCCTAAGCATGGCATGCAAAATTAATGATGATAAAATATAAATATTCGAGAATGAATATCTTATTGAAATCATAATAATATATCAAAGGTCAGAAATCACTTCCACCTAAGTATTTTCACTCTTTTGAAGCTTCAATTGGATTTCTTTCAAAACTTCCCAATTGTTACTACAAAATTTTAGCAACACTCTGTTACTTCAACCCCAACTGCTGCTTTAAATAGCCCAAGAAGAGAGAAAGCATGCCAAGAGAGAAGCAGAGGGGAAGAGAAAACAAGAAGGACTTGTTCAATTCTTGCTAGGGTGAAGAGAATGGTGCTCATGCTTGGGTTTATATACAGTTCTAATGGGCATGAATTGGAAAGTTTGGGTTGTCTTCATCGTAGAAACCTTTCTAAAACTCTATCTGTTTCCATTTTATTTGTTTCCTATGCATAACAATTAGTGAGTAAAGGTTTTAGAAGTTGCTAATACATTCTTTTGGGATGATTTTATTTTAAAAACCTTTTTAATTTTATATTTGACTTGTTTCCCAAGCACATATATTAGTAAACTATTATTTTAGAAGTTACTAATACATTCTTTTAAGTTGATTCTATTTTAAAAGCTTTTCTAATTCTCTATTTTACTTGTTTCCCAAGCACATATATTAATAAGTAATTATTTTAGAAGTTGTTAATATATTCTTTTGAGTTGATTTCATTTTAGAAACATTTCTAATTCTTTATTTTTCTTGTGTGAAGAGAATGAGGGTTTTAGAAAGTATAGATTTTTAGTAACTTTTGTGGTTATTTTTATTTCTTATTTTCATTTTTTTCCATCTTTTCCCTTTGGCTTTATTTTCATTTTATCTACTTTATTTTATACTTTGGAATACATAATTTTACATCCAAAAATTCTACAAAATTCTCAATTAATGTTCTTTTTATTTTGGCCACTTATAATGTACAAAATCTTGTATCTCTAAAATTTTATAAAATTCTCAAGGATTAATTCTTTTTTATTTAGTTAAATTTTGTACAAATTTTCAAGGTATTACATTTACAACTTGGGTTCGACTTCCATGTATAGCTTCTACATACACCTCCATACCATGAGGAGGTGAGAGCTCTTGTGTAACAACACAGGCCCACTGCATACCGATATTGTCCCCACCTTAGCCACCACTTACTGGGTGTAAGATTTTGTTCTTGGCAAGACTCAAACCTAAGTCTCTCAAAAGCACTCGGCACTAGTAAGGCTTACATTTGCTCATTTAGCCCAGGCATCGCTCTAATGTTGGATCGATGTGGGATATCACAATTCACCCCCCTTAGAATAGTCGTGTCCTCAGGACTCACACCGCCGTCACACTTAGAGCGGCTCTGATACATTATATTCAAGAAAGTGTTAGTCACTTAAGGTAACGACCCCAAGAACTTGTCGTCTGGTAGAGTCCACTGAATCAGAGGTAGGGTACAACAAAGACAACTTTCAATAGACTAAGAACTTTAGGATAGGCATAACCTTAAATGAAAGACAAGCCCATCTCTATATCAAGTCTTGCCATCAGACCTATTGGATTAGATCAGGGATGAACAAAAGGCAAGACGAATGGCTCACAAGCCTAATGGGGGAAAGTGAATGGTATGAGCATATTGACCATAGGTTAGATGCTAAGAATACCTTAAGACTAAGGAAGAAAACATTGTATGGGTAATTATGGATCGTCTCACTAAAGTGGCTAATTTTTGCCAACCAGATCTACAAATCAAGTCAGTAAGTCTGAAAGAGTTACCCAGACACTAAAGGCTATGTTGAACTCTTGTGTCCTAGACATTAAAGAAAATTGGAGAAAGTACGAACCTGACCCCTCTCACATCATCCACTGGGAGGAAGTGAATATTCAAGTTGACGCTCCTTACGAGGAAACACGAGTCAGAATCTTTGACCATAGAGTATAGAGTCTACGAACGGAGGATATTCCATTCGTGAAAGTGTTGAAGAAGAATCATGGGGTGGAAGAAGCTACTTGGGAACTCGAAAGCGAGATGAAGACCAAGTATTTACACCTATTTACTAGAAATCCTTAGTTATATACAAATTTCGAGGATGAAATTTTTCTAAGGAGGGTAGGTTGTAATATGCTAAATTCTCTATACTCAATTAGATGAAATTTATCATCAAGTCAGTGAAATTTGGGTGCAAAATGAAACTAGGTTCATTTCAAGGCTAAATTTAACATGTTCCAAAACTCTCATTTAGTGCCCCTTAGGGACCTAAAACCACTTGAAATGAAGTAAGATGACATAAACGAATTAATGGGACAACATATCCAAAAATTAGAACAATTGGTCGAAGTTAGGGTTTTCATTTGTCAAACACCCTTTAGGGGGTCCAAATTAGGAAAGAATTGGCATTTAGGGTACTTTAGGGGATCGAAATGACCCGAAACAAAACGGAATGGCATGAACCAGCAAAATAAATGACAAATTCAAAAATCAGAACAATTGGCCAAGATTTGGATTTTTATTTGCCTAGTGACCTCAGTAGGTCTTAAATAAGGAAAGTTTTTTAGGGAAAATCACCTTGGGCCAAACCATAGCTTAAAATATGCATTAGGTCATGTGATTTCAAAACTATAGGTTATAAATCATAATTCCCTACAAATAAAGAGATATTATTTTTTATTTGATTTTTGTGAGCCCATGAAGTAATAGTCATCCTAAACATCTGCAAGTCACATGGGTGGAACACAATGATCTTGTGTACCCTCACCCTACCCAAAGCTCCATGGGACGTTTACTTTATTTGAGTTCATGTAGAATGATCCCATGTGCCATGAAAATGATTATATATGCCACCCCTATGAGATGTCCCACTTAGTATTAAGAAACCATGAATGAATGATTTCATGTGCACCATGATGTGATCATATACACCATGTTCTACACATAAAATACATCATAAATAATCCAAATTAAAGGTTTCTAATTTAAGAATAGAAGTTTCTGAAAAAATGTTTCTAAACCCCCAAGCAACAATATTAGAAGTTTCTAATCCAAGAATAGAAGTTGCAGAAAAATGTTTCTAAACACCTTAGGAACAAGATTAGAAGTTTCTAATTCAAAATAGAAGATTGTCAAATCTTGTTGATTTGGTGTACATAAGAAAAGGAATCAATTACCAAAACATATTGGAATGTCGCCTTGCTCACAATATCACACCTAGATTAACTTTCAATCAAAGAACATTAAGTATTCTAAATCCTTTTTGTGTTCACACATAAATAGAAAATCAAATAAAGCTTATATCTTGTGTTCACACTAGGAATTAGAAACCTCGTCAACCCACATTCTAAACCATGTGGACACTTAATTTATGCATTCCAAAATGTCCCCATAGAGGAATGGAAAGGTTTCCTAGTGTGAGTATGCCTAAATCCTCCTCTTGTGCTCATGAATACATATAAATACCCCCTCTTGCTCACATTCATCTCATCCCAAAGCAAAGAGTTGACACTTCCCTCTTTGCTTGTTCTTGCCCTCTTTTTGGCACCCCTTCTACTCTCTTTTATTTCTTGTGTGAGAAGTTCTTATTTCAGTATTTTAGAGAGTTGTTAAAGTAGTTTTATTGGTGATTAGAAGTTCTTGAAGTTCTGAAAGTGGTAGATAAGGGGAACCTCTACCAAATTCTATAAACAAACTCGAATTAAGATGGAGGGGATTTCTATAACTCCTATTTTACTACTTCAAGCCTTTAGTGCATTCATGTTTTTAGTTCTTCTTATCATGTTATTTTATAAATTTTAGCATGTTTAAATTTCAGTTTGAAGCATGTTTGATCATGTTTTAATTTCAGCTATCATGTTTTTATATTTTTAATTCATGCACGATAGCATAACATGCTTAAAAACCATGCTTAGGCTTATTTTTGAGTTTTCTAGTATGTTATTTATGTTTCTCATGTTCTCTTGATTTTTTTAGATTCTAATATTAATTATTATGATCTTGTTTCATATTTATTTGAATTTAAATATGAGAAAGTAAAGATAAGAACCACATACCATCATAGTAGTCTAAGTGATGCTATGGGTGTTCTTTAAATATACTTAGTGTATATGAGTAATATCAATAAGTGTGAATGTATATTTTAAAATACTTGGATTGGGGGCATGTGATCCTTATTTCTGATGGAATGTGACATGATGAATTATCATTCCATCCCAGAATAGGAGTATTTTAATGAAGAATATCAAGGGATTAAAAACCCCTTTTGGTCAAATATACAACACCAACAAGAAGATATTGTTTGAAACACTTAATGCTTGCTAGTGATTGAAATTGGATGTACTTTTTTATTTGAATTAGTAAATTAGTAGTTTGATGAATGATCTATTGGGCTATGTGCTCACCTATTCCTTCTATTTTTCAGAAAATTGAATTACATGAAGATTATGGATTTTTGAAAGTCTACTTTAAAAAAGTTCATATTATAAGGGCATAAGTCCCAAATTTTAAATAAATTTTCGTTGAATTTTACTTTTAAATTTTAGAGTTATGTACTCTTTCTTTGGATTATATGAATTCAATAATGTATTTCTTTATTTTAAATAAATAAAGAGTTTGAAGTTTTCCTTTATTCACTTGTATTATCTGTTGAATATTAAACTCAAGGGAAGTATACTTATGAGTATTTTAATAAGTGTTAGAATAAAGGAATTGAGATGCAAGTTATGTACTTATAAATGTAACATAGGACCTAACCCGCCCTGTGGTTGAGCTTAAACCTGTCTCTTGGGGGTTGTGGCGTTACATCTTGCACTATATGAAGAATGTTTCTTAATGTTTGCTCAGTTATAATATTTACCACCGAATAATTTATGTTGCCAAAAAAAAACCTAATTTGCTACTTTCTTAATTATCACACATGCAATTAAATTGAATTTTAAAAAATTCAAGAAAATAAAAATAAGAAAATTGAAAATAAATATTTGGAATAAAATTTAAGCATGAAATTGATACATTGGTGATCAAAGTGTCTAAAATCAATTCACACAAAAAAATTTGATTTTGAAGAATTCATAGAGATCGAATTTTGTCTACACAAAATAAAAATGTATACACCATGGTTTACAAATAAATGTGTCACACTTGAATTATATTACATTGTTATCTAGTCTAAATATTAATATAAGGCTTAAACGAGATAGTGGTGAGGATGCAAGATTATTGGATGAACCATTTTCACATGGGTTGCCACCATGAAAAAGGGATGGGTGTCATGTCACACAAGCATACTCTTCTCTACATATATTGTTTTATCTCTTGAAATAAACACATTCTAAAAGTTTAAAAGTTGACAAAATAGCTCACGTAAGCATTAACAAAAAAAATTTTATGATATTTAAATTAATAAATTAAGGAAATTAGTTAAAAACAAGAGAAAAAATAAATCAGTAGGGATGGTGCAAATTCTGGGTGTAGACAGATTGTTCAGTAGAAGCTAACAGGAGCACCTTGACTTGCGAGCCCATTTCTTGGTTCGATCGGCTACTGGAAATAGGGGAAGTGAAGAAGTAACCTGTTGGTTTGGATTTCTTCTTCTCTGGTTCGTGAGTGTGTGGAACACGATTTGGGATTTGATTTCTTTTTTTCTGCAGCAAGAATCTCTCTCATTCTTGGGGTCGTCCGATAGCTGAAACAGAGGCGAAAGGAGTTCAAATTTTTTGGTTTTAGACTGTGGAAATAGAGCATAAATTTTGGGTGTTGGCTGATCGTGAAAACAGGGAAGAAGGAGCTTTATTTTTTTGTTGATTCATGGTTGCACGAGAACATGATGGAGTTGGAGCGATAATATGATCTTGGTTCAATTGTGACCGTTCAACAAAAAATTTGAAGAAACGTTACCGGTTGTGGGCAGCTAAATTGGTGGGTTCGGTCGACTAGTGAAACCAGAGGAGAGGCTAATCGCAGGTTCAAAAGAAGGAAATTAGAGCATGGTTTAATCTTGGTTATGTGGTAAATTGTTCAACAGAGAATTTGAAAGAGCACATCACTTTTAGTAGCTCCAATTTTGGTTCGGCTGACCATTGGAGAACAAGGAAGAAGCGAGACAAATATGCCCAAAATTTTCTAGAATTGAAGACATAAACGTGAATTTCAATTGACACGAAAAATTGAAAGGTACGATATTACTTAATCAATTATTTATTTATTTAATTATTTCTATAACTCTGAATGAAATTTAGTTGGAACCAATTATAAAAATAAAAATAATAATAATAATAATAATAATAATAATAATAAATTAACTCACCTTTTAATAGTAGGAAATCTAAAAAAAAAAAAAAGAAAGGTTAGTAATATAGAAAACTAGAGTTAAAAATTTAGTTGATAAATATTTTAGAAAACCTAAAATCAAGAAAATCTTAATAAAACTCTAAATTTACTAAGAACACTTCTAATAGGAAAAAGGAACACTAAGAGAAATTTAGAAGTGTAAAGAATAAATTACTTAGTTAGTTAAATACATAGAAATAAAATGACAAAAATAATATCAATAAACCTTTGAAAACTTAAATCTCTTATAAGAAAAAGAATAAAATTTTAAATACGGAAGAGACTAAAGTTTTGACCAATAGAAGTCTTATTTTGTTCATAATTATTTTATTTAAAAATATGAATAATTTATTCAAATCATAGAAACTAAGAAATTTAAGAACACTTATTTAATAGATTTTAATGTATGAAACTAATTATTAAAATTCCGATTAGTTAAAAAAAATTACTAAACTAAAAAGTGATGAAATTATTACGAAACTTTAGTTAGGAGACTTATTGTAATTAAATTAAAACGAAGAAATTGGAAACTTATAAATAATTATAATACATTTTCAAATTTCAGATCGAAATTCTTGAGAACGATCATTGACGACGAACGAAAAAAGAAGAGAATCTGGAAATCTAGGTGGGTGTGATTTCCTTACTCATATTTATTGTGTGGATTTAAAATTTAAGACATTTGTTTGAATAATTCTAAGATGTTAGAATTTTTAGGAAATTGATTTAAAAAGTGTGTATGCTTGAATGATGTGTGACGAATAATTAATTAATCATTGCATGCATGTATAGGAAATTATGCATTTAGACTTCATTATTTGATCATTCATTTTACTATTTTAATGTCATATATTATTTGATTTATTTTCCATAATATATGCGATGTTTGGTGTGATTGAATTGGATTGTAAAACTAAAATAAGACGAAGTTTTGTTAAGAATTCACGTACCGGTGTGATTGTCGAGCCGCAAGGCAGATCATAGGTATTCCCAACCGGAGCTGCTTGTGACAGCTCAAAGTCTTTGGGAATTGGTACGATGTCATGATAAGTATACTATCTTAGACTGCGATACTGAAACATGACTGATTTTAGATGGTACCTGAGGCCTATACGATTACGAATGGATTGGATCACAGGGAATACCGAGAGGCATCTCAACCCTCTTTCAGTTTTAGACTTCGACCAAAAACTAAATGAATGTTTGAAAGTGTTTGTAATGTTTTAGATTGAGTTTGAATAATGCATGTGATGTGTAGGAATGATCCACTGGGCTTTCGAGCTCACTCCCATTTTTTATTTTTAGATACACATGGATGTAGAGTATTGTAACCTACGTCAGAAGACTCACACTTCTTTAGTGGACACCTCATTGGGGAGGTCGTTCAGAATAGGAGACTATAGAGGTAGTGTTCTATGTATTTTACTAAATTGGTTTACATGTATTCATTTTGATTTGGATTTCAATAATTCATGTTTTCGGATGAACTTGTATGTTTCACACTTATTGTCTTAAAAGAAAATTTTTGAAGTGATTCTGCTACGTAATTTGAAATTGTGATCTATAATTTTCAATATAAGTTTGTTTTCGTTTAACTCTGAAAATCTAGTGAACACATTAAAATAATTTTGAACTGTTAATTTCTATGGAATTATGTTTCAAATACATTTCTTTGAGAATAGTTTTGTGAACTTGAACTTGAAGAAAAAGATTTTGACAGAACGAAGATTTTAAGTAACATATTAATTTTCAACGGGCGATGATCCACACGTGAGATAAAACGTGAACGGAGGTCTGGTTGAAAATTGGGGTGTTACACAACTTGAACGAAGCACTAAAATATTCATAATTTATAATATGGATTATAAGAATAATATACTTACTCTATGTAAGTTTGAACTTCTAAAATATTTAATAAAACATAACAGTAAGCAATATCTCAGATATCAAATGGAAGCACAACTTTCTTTTTACTAAGAATTGGGTAGCCCTCCAATTCTATTTCATTTTCTTCATCTTCATTTTCAACATCTTCATTGCATGTCAATCGAATCCCTACCTCACGTGCTTTCTCAATATATTTGCTACAAAATATGGGTCACTCATTGGCAAGATATTGTTCAGCTATACAACCCTTTGGTCGTGCACAATTCTTAACATAGCCCTTTAGCACTTTCATGAATCTAAAACACCACAAAGATTAGTACATTCAATTATTTGGTGAGCAATGGACTAAGATACATAAAATAAAGTAGCTAAACACATTAAAGTGATATATATTCTACCTCTCAAATGGCTACATCCATCAATATTGGACTGGTCTACCCAAACGAACTTCTCATCCCAAGTGAATTGTTACATCAAAAAAAGATGGAGGAAAGAAGCTTTCAAAAATGCACAAAGTTTCGACTATTGAATCATCCAAATCTAATAATATATTTTGATCAACAATCCTATCACAAAGTACATTAAAAAATCTTCAAAGTCATGAAATTGCATATCTTGAACCATTTGGTAGAACTCCTCTCAAAGTAACAAGCAAAATTTGTTGCATTAATAAATGACAATCATGTGACTTCAAGCCAAGTATCTTACATTCTTTAATTGCCACACAATTTTCAATGTTAGACCCATAATCGTCAGGTAACTTCAAATTTTCTAATCTTCTACAAAAAATTGGTTTCTCTTCTTTTGAAAGAGTGTGCATTGCAGCAGGTAAATATAATCGATCTCCTCGCTTCTCAGCATCTCTAACTCAATTCTAATATTCATGCATTCTAAATCTCTACGAGCATTGAGTCCATCTTTTGATTTGCCTTTCACATCCAGAAGTGTGTGAATAATACTATCGCATAAATTCTTTTCAATGTGCATCACATCCAAATTATGACATAAAAGCAAGTTCTGCATAAATTTGATTTAATTACTTCATATGTTATGAAATAGAATGAATCCATGTTATGTTTCACAAAACAAATGAATTTAAAGTACAATGACACAAATTTGTAAGCATACCTTCCAATATGGCAATTCAAAGAAAATTGACTTCTTCTTTCATGGTTGTTCCTCCTCTTTTATCTTTCTCTTCCTTTATTTTACTCTTCTTGGAGTTATTACAATATTTTCTACCTCTGCAAGAATTGCTTCACTTGTAAACTACTTTGGTTTTCCTCGTAGCTCTTGTTTACCATTAAACCAAGCTCTTTTTTCGATATGGATGGCCATGAACTAAAAATCTTCTATGACCCATGTATGAGAATTTTCGACTATTACGCAACCATTTAGAGCACGTATCCAAGCGACAAATAGGACATGCAAATCTTCCTTTTGTTGACCACCTAGACATATTTGCATAAGCAGAAAGATCATTTATAGTCCACATTAAGATTGTTCTTAAGTTGAATTTTGATTTTATAAATGCATCATACATGTCAACTCCATTTGTCCATAACAATTTCAAATCGTCTATCAAAGGTGCTAAGTAAATATCTATATCATTTCCTAGTTGTTTCAGCCCAAGAATGA
>JAJIYU010011535.1:0-15218 GCA_030144865.1 Tinospora cordifolia
GGAGTCAGTGACATGTTTTAAAGTTCTAATGACGTGAAACCTAGTTACTGGCAATAATTAGCTGAAAATTAATTATTAAAAGGGGCTTTATAAGCTCTTGAGGAAAAAAACAAAAAAAAAAACCAAAAAAAAAAAAAAAAAAAAAAAAAAAAAAAAAAAAAAAAAAAAAAAAAAAAGGTGATCAGCCCAATGATCAAACAAAAATTAAAATGGACAAATTAAGAATAATCTTGAATAAAAATAGAAATTAATAAAGTGTACATTGAATTATTTAATAAATAATGTACATTATATTAGACTAAAACAAATGATATAATTTTAATAGTGATATCGTGGAAGAAATTATACCAAAGACCATGAGATTATAAATTAAAAATTAGGCGCCAAATATAAAATTTGAATTTATAATTCAAATTTTATACCATATAATATAACATTAATTAATTAGTAAATAAGAAAAAATTTCTCAATATGGGACAAACTATAAGAGAGGGATTTGTAATTAAAATCTTCTTCCAAAGGTAGAGAATACACGAGTATATAGTATTCAAATTGTTTCTAAAGGTAGAACACGAAATAAGAAACTTGCATATTATGGAATCTCATGAGATAAGACAATATTAGAATGTTCTTCAATCTTTAACCAAATCCTAGCCACCCCCTATGAGCATCCAAAACATCCCTTTAACCAATGGCTAAGAACATATCTAACTTTCTATCTTGATGGTCCATGATGATGATGATAATAATAATAATAATAATAAAACAAAAAAAAAAGTTAATCACAAGGAAGAAAAAATCATCATTTTGGATCAAACACATGAGTCTCTCTTCTCTTTTTTCTTTCTTGGATATCCACCATTTTCTATTGTCATCTTCCTCATTCCAACACCTTAGAGCGATCAAGGAGAGAAGATAACAAAGGTAGCAAAACCAAACGATTACCAGGTAAGGTTTTCTTACCATGAAAACAACCATTTTATACACTCTTCTCTTTTCTTTTTCTCTCTATCAAACCTCCACCTAGACCACCATGTTTTGACCATCATTAAAACCTTTTTGCAGTACCTCTTCAACCCTTAAAAATACCTTAAGATCATCCACAAACCCTATTCTATATTGGTAGAGTTAATTTGGGGTTTTTAGTACATTCGGATCAATCAAAATGATTCAAAAAGGATTATAGCGCAAGGATATAACATTCTAAACCCTACTTTTAATCTTCTTTAATTTTTGTACATTTGTATGTGCTTGATCTAGGAATTTATTATAGAAAATGTAATACTCTGAAAAATTCTCAAAAAGAATATACAAATGAGTTTATTAACTTTTGAAAACATATTCAATACCTAGGAGTAGAACGGTAATTTTACCTTTTAGGGGTAAAATGATAAATTCACATGAAAAGTAAAAAAAATTACCACTATCCTAATTAACCCATAAGTAATTCTATAAAAATAAAATAAAATAAAATAAAATATGAGTAGTAGAATGGAATGGTGATATATATATATATTAAAATATGAGTAGTAGAATAGGATGATGGGATATACATTAAAATATGAGTAGTGAAATAGGATGGTGGGACATATTAAATTAAAATATGAGTAGTAGAATGGGGTAGTGGTATATTAAAATATGAGCAATAGAATGGGGTGGTGGTATATATATTAAAATATGAATAGTGGAATGAGGTGATTAGCTAAGGACGCCTATAAATAGCACCCTTCTCTTCCCCTCAAACCATCCCATCTCATTCCCATCTCATTCTTCTCTTCTTTATTCTCAAGAGAAAGCGAGTCTCCTCATTCTTCTTTTCTTCATTTTTTTCTTAGTTCTCTTCTAGCTCAATTAAAAAAGAGTCTCCTTGCACTCTCCTTAAGTGAAGAAAGAAGGTTGAAAACTTGAGAAGGCTCGGAATACTAAGATCAGAAGGATTTAAGCGTCAAAGGTGGGGATGAATACTTATACTCTTTAGCATTATTTTAGTTTTAAATATAAAAAATGATTAGTTGTTTTACTTTTATTGAATGTTTAGAAGCATGCGAGGGATATGTTTGACAATTGTTGGGATGGTTTCTTGTCTTTTATAGTGTTGAGAAGCTTGTGAAGCTTATTAAAATGGGTTGTTTATTTATATTTGAAATAATGATAATATGAGTATGCTAGTGGTCACTAAATTAAGATGATTAGGAAATCTAGCCATGTACCAGCGTGGTGATGCTGACACTGTGGCAGTGGTCTAGTATTATCGTGAGTGTTCCCAACCCAATGCGGGTCTTAATACTACTATGGCAGTAGTAAGACGGGACAGATAATTGAGTTGAGACTTCACTTCTAAGATAGGGGCATGAATAGGTAACTGGCATGTGGATGTTATTTTTGACATTCTGGGCCTAATGAAAGATACTAAGGAAGGTCCTTTTGGTCTTAACGTCAACTCAAAATAATTGAACTGTTGAATCACATAATGTTTTATAAGTGTTTGCATGTTTTGTATTTTGACATTAATAATACTCAGGATGTACTGTGTACGATCCATTGGGCTCGAGCTCACACACTCACTCTTTTTTAGGTAACCATTAAAGATACTTGTACTGACAAGTAATGTGAAAACAGTCATTAGTAGTAGTACGTCTCTCGGTTGAGGACATTGTAGGAACAAACTTTATTTTCTATTTTTCGGTTGTAGGACATGTGACCTACCATGTTTAATTCCATTTATCAGTTGGAGGTTGGTCGTTGGGCCAGATATTAGTTGTTGAAACTCGGCCATGGGGCTACAAATTTGTTTTCAATTTCGCTACTAAATTAAAGTCTTTTTTTAATTATTATATGATCCCAAAGTTATTGTTAATTTATTTCTAAGCCATTTTATTTATGCACTTTTGTACTTTGGGATATGGCATGGTGCAACTAGGAGATGAGATGACCGATGTGAGAAATAGTAATATCTCGATTCTCGAATAGAAAGCAGGATTGACTGCATACGAATGTAATTGCGTCTCAAGCTGCAAAACAAATACGTCGCCTATGACAAATAGAGTCGGGGTATTACAGAAAATCTATTTAATATTTGATTATTATATAACGATGCTGAACATGTATTATTATTCACAATATAAGTTGAAATTTTTGCATACAACAAGAAGCTAGTGTAGTTTATATTAATTCATATGAAATAAAAAAGAATAATTTTATCTAAATTATTTTGAATGCTAGAACAATTGTAAACTTGAAAGAAATTTATTTTAGAATACAATTTTACATAAGCAAAGTTTAGTATATTAAAATAGTACAATAGATAGTGTCAATACTAAAATAGCGTAAAAATATATCATTGCATTTAATTAAAAAAAAATCTTGGATTTAGGTGGCCAAAAAATAAGGTTAAAAATCACATTATAATGTAAAAAATACACACATATATCAAGATACATGAGATAGGTGTAAAATATTCATAGATAGATTTTACAACTTGAAAATTAAATAATATTGTGTAAATAGGAACAAATTAGAAAAAATAATAAATATTTTAAAAAACAAAATCAAGATCTAAAAATAATTTAAAAAATTACTTGAAAATATAATAATAAAAAACACTTATAGATTATGGCTTAAGGATTGAAAAATAAAATTCATAACGCATTACAATCACATTGTGGGTAAAATAAAGTTATAAAATGTAAAAATAAGAAAATAAAAATAATTAGAGTTGACAAATTAGAATTTTTAGATTGTTAAAGAAATATAAAATAATTATAAAATAATAAAATTTTACCAAAAATATTAATACACATAAAATAAGGATTTTATGTGTTTATAATAAGTGTTAAATGCAAATATCATACAAAATGTGCGTGAAAATTTTTATTAAATTTTTAGAAATTAAATTAACCATATAATGATCAATAAATAATTATTATGGACGAAAAATAATGTTGGCTAAGTCCATCGTGGAAAATTAGGGCATTAGTGTAAGACTAGTTTAATAATATTAGTAATGTCCTATTATATGAAAAAATCGTATTGAATTATAAAATTAAAGAAATTCAAGTCTTAAATATTAAAATTATCATATATTAATTAAAAAAATATTTTAAATGATTTAGGTCAATCTTTCTCTCTCATGTATTATTTTAATTAAGATGATTGATGTAATAAGTTGTTATTATATTGAAATAATTGCTAGGGTCATGCTACTGTGGTATTATCTTTGAGAATGTATGTATGTATGTATGTGTGAACTATAGATGCATGTTAAGATAATTAAAAATGTCAAACTACATGATTACTCATTTTACTTTGATATCCCATGCATCATGTTAATATCCTCTTTATTTAATATATTATTATTTGTAGGTATGCATCAATATGGTAAATTTTATTTTAGTTGTAACTTTCAATTAATAAATATGATTAAGGTTTTAATTACGTACCGGCGCGAAGTATCCATATTTGATCGTCGTAGGTATTGTCCTTACGGAGGTAGGCTTAACATAGTGTATTCATATTTAATCACTGTAGACAAGTCTCCAGTTGTGATAAGTTGAGTTTAAGACCATGGATTGACATTGCACCAATCCTGTGTGTAGCCTCTACATAGTTTTGTTTAGGGTCTACTCACAAGCTGACCCCTGCTTTAAGATTGTACTTGACAATTAATGTGTTTATTAAATGTGGCCTTAAAGGTTGATGCTTACTTTAGGAGGTGTCTCTAAACTACTTCCTAAGCTGATGAAGAAAAATACCGAAGATAGTCCTTTAGTCTTACTGACAACTATAAACAAACAATTGATTAATAAGCCTAATGTTTGAAAGTGTTTGCGCATCATTTTTTAAATTATTATAATGCTTGATATGTGATTGGGTTGATCCACTAAGCTCCTTCGAGTTTACCCCATTTTCTTTTATTTGTTTCAAGTACATATTAAATTATGTGACCTACTTAACCCTGATGGAGTCTTTTGATCTAGTTTGAGTAGGTCATTAGGCCCAACATCCATGTTTTCAGTTATTTGGTCATTTCTTTTAAATTAGCATTAACTATCACCCAATGGGCTAGAATTCTTAACTACCATACTTAGAACCTTTTGTGGTCTTCAAATAAATTTTTGATTCTCTTTTAATCACTATCAATCATTGGCATATGATCTATCGTGGTGACATTGAAAATGTAGCATCTCGTCCTTCAGTTGACCTTTTGTATGTGATTCATTGTATCTAGTTTCTAATTTTTGCACCTAACGACATTATGGTAATTTGGCCCTAATGCAATTGGGTGACCAAGGGTTGGGGTGTTATGGTTAATTAGTCTATGTGCCACCAAACACCCAAAGATTTTTACTTTTGATGGAATCCTAGCTTGTCGCATTAAACTTGCCAAAGAAAAAGTTGGAGGTGAGGAAAGAGAAAGCTAGAGAAACATGATTTACATGAATAATGATCTGATTCTTCCAACAACCAAACTAACCTATCTTTCTGATTCAAGATAGCACATTGTGAAGGCGAAGGATAAGGTCAATGGCCTCAGCTTGTTCCCTACTTGTTAATGCCCTACAAAGAAATAAAGTCCAAGATGTTGCAAGAGCATCATTATATTGGCAACCAAGGAAGTTGGCTATTGGATGGAAGTGAAAACTAGACTGACCATACATAGATTTGGAAATGCCTCAAACGACGAACTCACCACAGCCCACCTATCCTCCCAAAATAAAAAGGACAAAAACCATCATTGACCACCGATATACACTTATCAAACACTTCAACAAGTGGTGAACCAAGGAATCACCATGCTCCCTACACAGAACCCCTTTTAGAGTCTCTAATGAATCTCTGCCTTCCAATAGGGCTAAATTTTCCATACCTACGATTCACTACTTTTTATAACCATAAAAAGTCCCTCTGTTGCCAGTAACCCAAGCCCATTTTGCACAAAGTATTGCTTCTACTTCCAATGTTTTTTTCTTTTCTTTTTTTTTTTTTTTTTGAAAATAAACGTATCTACTTCCAATGTTTTCTATTTCTAGTCCCCCTTTTGTAGCGATTCTTGCACTACTTCCCATTAAATGGTAAAGGGAAATACGCAGATATTGTCGCCAAGACCGAGCATATTAAAGCAATTCTCCCTCCTTTAGAAAGGAAGCTTTTATTCCACCCATCCAATCTTAATAAAATTGTACTTAGAACCAGCTCCCAAAAACATTTTTTGTGCAAATTCCCTCCTAAGGGGAGCTTCAAGTAGTTCATTGGCCAACAACCTACTGAACTTCCCATTAAGTTTGCTATCCTTTCAATTTCTTGGCATAAAGGATTCTATGAAATCCTAACAACGCCATGACATACTCAATTATCTCTTAACCAGTGACAATTTTTCTATAAAGACTCGCTTTTGCTACGGCTCTGGTGGGTTCCCTTAACCAAGCCACTGTCCATAAGTCGTCGGCTCATTCTTCAATAGGTACACAATCAAAGGAAAGGGATGTTTTTATGTAAGCAACAGAAGTCTAAGATCATGGAATTGTGGATCTTGTAGCGGTTGAAATTACCGGACTAACCCAATCTTGAGAGCCCGAGGCAGGAGGGCATTCTTCTAGCTCTAGTTCACCTACGAGGGTGGGGGCGAGACCAGGGGGCCTTGAGGAGATTCCCCAACACCTCCCAGAACAGGAGCAGGGGAGAGTCAAGGACTTCCGAACTAAGGAGTCCTTGATTATCCCAATCTAAAAAGGGGAGGAAGAGAGAGAGAGGATTTTCAGGAGAGGTTTCTCCCCAAATAGGCTAGAGAGCGGATAAAATTTAAACAAAAACCTTTTTGAAAGGGGGAAGGCATAGAATCCTGCATATTGCTACTGGGGTGAGGGGTCAAGGCATATCGGTACCAAGTCAAGTTATAGGGCTAAGGGTAGGTAGGAAAATGCGCCCTCTTGTTGATTCCCACAATCTAACACTTTGCCATATTAACCTTAAGTCCAAAAAAACATCCCAAAACATTTCAATGCTTTAATTGCATGTGCAATATTCCTTTCCTCTCTATCTCACAAGAATACGATATCACTTAACTATTGTAAGTGTGATACTTCCACTTCCTTATTGCCTATCCTAAATCCTTTTACTAGGAAGACCTCCCTAGCTCTAGTTAGCAATCTACTCAGTCCATCTGGTACTATTGTAAAGAGGAATAGGGAAAGTGGGTCCTCCAATCAAAGTCCAGTTTTGGTTGCAAACTTGCTCCTAGGTCACCCATTTATTACCACACAGTAGGTTCTTAAAGAGAACACCCCAGTATCCATCTAATCCATTGGAACCCAAATCCCTTTGCTTTAAGCATGAACTCCAAAAATCCCCATTGAACTTGATTAATAAGAAAAAAATTTAGCTAAATCCCACTTTGAAGACCACCCCTTCCCTTTTCCTAAAACCTGTAATCCTTGAATGCTTAGTTCGTAATCAAAACAGCATTGAGAATTCACCTCCCCTTAATGAATACGAACTGAACCTCGTTTACCATCTTGAGCAAGACTGAAAAGGCAGGCCAACCTCCCATTTCATCCTTTCGATTAATAAGAAAGCCTTCGACCAATGCTATGATAAATTAATAGATGAAACACACTGTATTACATTTTGATCGTCATTGCTTCTGTAAACTCAAGCATTGTACTTTTACAGTCTTAATAAAATTTGAGAAAATAAAACATTAGAACCAATTGAACCAGAGTAATGAAACGAATCAAGATTACAGTGAAGACTTAAGAATCAGAAGACAAGTTCTACCACCTTTCAGTGACAAGCATATGAAGTGAAAACCACTATAATGATTATAAATCATCATATCATCCTCATCAACATCTTATCCGAAACTTCTGAATTGAGGAACTTGAGTCCTCATCTTCACTAGACTCAACTCATTAAGCTTAGCTGGTGTAATTGCTGTTTCACAAAAGATTTTAAGCTCCCTAGAATTTTTCTCTTTATTATAATATAGAGACTTTTCTTCACTAGAGCTACCAATAATTTTTGATCCATCTCCATTTTTATCTTCGCTAATTAAGGTTGAAACTAAGCAAATTCCAATCCAATCATGAAAGCATCTTTGATGGGAAACATAGCAGGTCATTCACAGAAGTCAAGAAAAATCATACCCTAGAGATTGGTTTGTCACGAGTTTGTAGAAGCTTGATCAGCAAACTTGGGCACACTCAACCCCTTGAAGTAAGTAGGGCCTCTTTATTACAGTAGAAATTGGAAACTGTTTGCAGTATGTTGAAAGTGAATAAGGAAAACTGGAGCAAGAAGTGAATGGAGATTTCTAAATATCTTCGAGCAACAAAAGTACGCACCGTTCACGTTCAAAGTCTGAAAAGAATCAAACAGAGCCAACGACGGCCGGATCCAAGCTAGAAGAGACCTATACTGGAAAGAGCCTCAAGAAGAAGAAGGAGAAGAAGAAAAGGTATTTTTTTTTCTTTTTTGTTTAATCTGTATCCAATGTTTTGTTGGAGTAGAAAAGTTGTACTTTCTTGTTTTTTTGTTTTTTTTCTTCTTGTTTGTAGGTGTGGGTGTTGTTGCTGAAAATAGCATGAAATTGAGAAACACGTCCTTCAATAAAGAACTACGTTAAGGAAAGCCAAAGTTGGCCGGTTTAGGTTTTCTCTCCGTTTTTTTTTTTAATTTTTTTGTCGAAGTGGGGTAGCCCGACCTGCTCCAAATAAGCAACGGTCGTTTCTTCTCGCACCTTTCTTTTTCGCCTCTTCTTTTCTTTTTTCCCTCTCCAATTCAACGCAACGGAAGCGGCTGCACCATTCATGATCTCTCTCCCTCTCTCTCTCTCGCTTTTTTTTTTTTTTTTTTCACCCCCATTGGAGTATCTCCAGTCTCTTGTACCGTCGCTTCACCCTTTTAAAGTGATTATCATCCATCTTGAAAATATAAATTCATTTATTTAATAATTTTAAATGTTACATCAACAAAAGATTTATAATTACTAGAATCAATTTTAATAATTCCATTTTAGCACGAAGCCATCCCAATTGATTTGGACTGGTTTGATTTTAGGAGCCAAATAATTAGAATTTGAAGATATTCACTTTAGTATAGTTGTTCTCATTAATGAACTCGGTAAAGTTGTTCTGTGCAGTGAATACACTGAATACCTAAAGCTACACGGCATTTTGGCAATCAGCTGGGGACAGAAAACCTGCCTCCCTTTCTGTATTATATACGAATGCCAACTGCTGTATCCATACAGTTTCAGAGGCCAATAAATAACATCTTTCCGATGAGACAAAATGATATTTAATTCAAGCATATTAAAGGATGCTAAGAAACAGTATCATCCCTGCGTTCCCAAACTTAAAGAAAAGAGGAGAAAACAGAGAAAGAATTAATACAACTTCCATTACAGTTTCAGCAGGAGATGAAGCAGATTTGATACCCATTTGCACATCCAGAGGTTTGTATAAAATACAACCTCCACAAGCAGATACAAAAGCTGTTCGTTAGCATTCACTTCTTTCAGTCACACAGTTTCTTACTATGTGGGCATTGTCATTCTCTGTGTGCATCATTGTCCCACTTATTACTTCAGGCTTTAACTCCATATCAGATGATCACCCAAGTTCCTTACCCTCTTCTTGCTCCCTGGCATACATGTCTCAACAGACACTGTTGCTGGACTCCCATGTGATGTCAGGCAGCTTTCAGTGGAACAATCAGCCCTTTGGAGCCGCTGACCGGTAGATTCATCTTCATGGTTGTGCACTTTGATTGCTTCCATCAAGTTTGAAGAATGAAAGTTGTAAGGTTCTTTACAGAAGGCCGAGGAGGATTTTTTCCTTCCTAGTCCTGAAAGATCTTTCCCCTCGTCTCCTGCAACTACACTTTCTAAGTTTTGCTCTGAAAGCAACTTACATGCTCTCTCAAGCATGCCTTCCACATATTTTAGTTCAGCATCTTGGCGGATCTGCATATGCTTCTCCACCTACAAAACATCAAGCTCGGAATTTTGGAATTTTGAATATAGAATGTCTCCAAGATCAGAGACCTAGTTGATTCAACAAGCTACTACAAATATGATAAAAAGTGCATTTGTCTCCTAAGCACAATGTCAACTGCATGCCTATGCAAGTAAACCCTAAGACGTTTCACAAACATCAATTTCTTAGTTCTAGTAACTCAAAACTAAATCAACCTAGATTAGACAGAGAGCAACCTACTTCAACTTGTAGATGCAACTTTCTTTGCACTTCCATTTGAGCTCTTAGAGCTTCCTTGACTTTATAGCCCCTACATGTGACATCATCCAATGTATGAGAGACACTAAAAATATCACATATACATGAATGTATGAATATAAATATATATATATATTTGTGTGCGCGTGTGTATAATAGGCTTTGGCCAAATGACTCTTGAAAATTCTTACTCATTTGCATCAGAAGGAGGCAAGCATGGAGATGAAATACTGGCACATGGGCCTCCCAGTAGAGAAGAACCTGAAGTTGATAGAGAACAATAAAAACAGAATTCAGCTGCATATTGAAATTATGTTTAAGGTTTTCCTTTATGTTAAAAAAAAAAAAAAGAAAGAAAAGAAAGAGAGAGAGAGAGAGAGAGAGAGAGAGAGAGAGAGAGAGAGAGAGAGAGAAACTCTTGCCATGCTACTCATTTAATGGATAATCGGTGTGGTACTTGTTACTATATATATATATATATATATATATATTAAAGATATTATAATATCTTATATATATTTCTATTTCCATATTTAACATATTTTCATGTTTTGTATTTTTTAATTGTATATAAGTTATCATTTATATTCTTACGAGTTTATGCATATACCATTGCATTCTCATTACAAATATAACATAATTCATTCATCACATGGTATCAAAGACAGGTTACCATCTTGGTCACCATTTCTTTTTGGATTTCTTGGTGCATTTAGCCGGCCCAAACCATTGCTGCTGCTCGGACTGCCACTGCTGTGTGTTCTTTCGTCACTGGTTGAAACCGTCGCTGCGTGCTCAATCTGTTGCTCAATTCCTGCTGCTGCTGCATATCTCCCCAACCAAAAGCATTTGCTCTACAGATCAAATTGTTCCCACCAAAGAAACTGCAAATCATTCCTACCGACACTTCTGCTGCTTCTTCTTCAACCTGTCTCTCGCCCAAATCCGTTGCTGCTCGTGCAAGTTTGGTGTTGCTGCCGCCGCAGTGTGGCTGAGGACACAGCTCGCCACTGTTTGCCGCCGCAGTGCTGCGAGCTGTGGCTGAGGACACAGCTCGCCGCAGTGTGTCTCTCGCCCAAATCCGTTGCTGCTCATGATCGTCGCAATACCACAACAATCAAGTATATCTCACTGCTGTGAATCCGCTGTTTTCATGATTTCCATTGATGACTTCTCCAGATATACTTGGTTGTATATTTTAAGAGAACATTTAGAATTATTTGATATGTTTCATGATTTTCAAAAAAATGATGTACACTCAATTTGAGAGAGAAATTAAAATCTTTTGAGGGGACAACGCTCCATACATTTGCTGCCTTTCCGGAAACACAAAAACATGACCTTATATCATCGTTCATGTCCACATACTTCTCAGCAAAATGGTCGTGCTACTAAACGAAAACATAAACATATTTTGGATATTGTCCGATCTCTTCTTCTTTTTGTGCATTTACCTAAATCCTTTTGGAGGGAAGCTACACTTATTGCAGTCTACCCCATTAACTGAGTCTCATCTTCTACTATATCTGATCACACTCCATATGCAGGTATATATGAGAAAAACATCCGATTATTCTTTGTTAAAAATATTTGATTGTGCATGTTTCGTCTTGCTTCCTTTGTATAAACACTCTAAGTTAAGACCTCGCTCACATCTTTGTTATTTACTTGGTTATGGTATTACACATAAGCGTTACCGTTGTATGACCGTATTGCAAAAAAACTATGTATTTCTCACCATGTGCAATTTTGGGAACATCAGTTATTCATTTCTCTTTTACCATTGTTTTCACAATCTCCTTGTTCCTCTTTCTTATTTATAGATTCGCCTCCAGATACATTTTCTAACTAAGATGTAGGTGAAGTAATCTATCTGCAAAGTTAGCTAATCCAATCATCACATCCACATCTACTGAGTCTATTAACATCCTTTAAGTTCATCACTCTAACCGAGTAAGAACTCTTCACACCTTCAAGATTATCATTGTTTCTTTGCTCTCACTACCTTGTATGAGCCTCGCATTTGTTGAGACACTCAGTTTAACCCTCTATAGTGAAAAGCTATGGTCAAAGAACTCTAAGCAATGCAAGACACTCTTAACTGATACTAAACTGATTTGCCTCTTGAAAAGATTATAATAGGAAGTAAGTGGGTGTTTAAAATTAAAACTCATATTGATGGATCAATAAAACACTACAAGGCTCGTCTTGTTGCTAAAGGATTCACATAGGAATATGGTATTGTATATGAGGAAACCTTTGCTCCAGTTGCTCAAACAATGAAAAATGTTTCAGATAGAAGTTAAAAATGCATTTCTTAATAGGGAGTTGGTAGAGGAAGTATACTTACAACCTCCACAAGGTCTTGATCGTCCTCCAAGTCAAGTTTGTCGCCTTGTAAAGTTATATATGGCATCAAGCAGTCTGCTCAAGCTTGATTTTTCAAGTTTAGCTTTGTACTTTCTCAACAAAGTTTCTCTCCTAGTTCTTATGATTCTGTTTTACTTCTTTGTGGCTTAGAGGATGTATTGCTGTTCTTTTGTTATATGTTGATCATATGGTCATAACAAGGGCAAAGGTATTAGGAATCCATGCTTTAGACCGACTGCTTGGCCAAATGATTGAAACGAAGGATTTAGGGTCATTAAGTTATTTCTTAGGCCTCAAAGTTACATCTAACTCCGATGGATAGTCTTTTAGAGACTATCCATCGGAGTTAGATGTAACTTTGATAGTCTTTTAGAGACAAATGTGAAGTTATTGCCCATTGATGATGAACCCCTACCAGCTACAACAAGCTATAGGCAATTAGTTGGTTGTCTCATTTATCTTATTGTAACTTGACCAGATCTATCTCATGTTGTCACACTAGTGAGTCAAATCTATCTTATTGTAACTCCGTATATTAAGAGTACTTTGTTTCACACCCTTCATTTCTCTACTCATTCTCCCCTATAATTCCATGCATTCTCTGATGCCAATTGGGCAAGTGATCTAACTAACCATTGTTTCATCACAACGTATTGTTTGCTACTCAATTCCTCACTAATTTATTGGAAGAGTAAGAAACAAACCCTTATTTCGTGTTCTAGTACAAAGGTTGAATATCGGGCAATCATAGATACAATTGTTGAGTTGCTATTGATTTGTTGGTCGTTACAAGACATGGGAGTTTCTCTTTCTCACAGCTCAACTCTCTATTATGACAACATGAGGGCTATATAAATTGCTCATGATGATGTGATCACGAGAGAACGAAACCCATTAAAATTGATTGCCACTTCATTCGTCAACATCTCAACAAGATATCCTTTGTTTGACTCGTGTTGCCTCTGCAAATTAGCTTGCTGACATCTTCACCAAAGCACGCCACCTGGCCGACATCGTGTTTCAGTTGACAAATTCCATATGGCTTCTCTTTTACCACCTTGAGTTTGAGGAAGAATGTTACTATATATTTATAAGATATTATAATATATTATTGTATATTTATAATATCTTGTACATATTTCTACTTCCATATTCTACATATTCTCATATATTGCATTTTCAAGTTGTGTATAAGTTACTATTTATATTCTTTGGAGTTCATTTATACATACCATTGTATTCTCATTATAAAAATAACATAAGTTATTCATCACAATACTTGAATGATGCAATTCTAAATGGAGATAGTAGCAACCAAATTCAGATAGGTAGAGCCATTTTGCCACATCTCCTCACTCATTTTACTTTGTAATTACTCATTACAACACACGAAAGAGATTGAAAGTTGCATCACAAAATGGAATCATAAGAATGAACTAATTAAGACTCACCATCTTTCGGTATATCAGTCATATCTTTTCCTGACTGTCTGCCAAGCCTGTATTTCTGTTAAATGTAGATGGTCATCATAATTTTTTTATTTAAAGCAGGAAATAAAATCTCAAGCCCATGACTCATAGAAATTGTTGGATAACATCAGACATGTGGGGAAAAGATAATGATGGTAGAGAAGGAAAAAAAAATAAACAAAAAAAAAAAACAAAAACAAAACCTGAAGGTGACTCTTTAAGTGGAACAGTGTAAGTCCTTTCACACCCATTGTCCGCATGATAGATTTTGGTGTTGCTTCTGCAATTAAAGATTCAATGAAGATGAGGAGTCAAATGGAATCAGCTAAAAAAATGAGAGGAATTCAAGAACAAAGAAAAAAAAACGATAGATAAGACCATGATATCATATAATAGAAGCAATCACATAAGATGGGGAACAGACAAGTAGTTGAAACGCCATAAGGAACACCAATTGCCAGTGGGTCAACTAGAATGCAAGTAACAGGGGCCACCAACATGAAAGGTAAAAACACTTCAATTTGAACAGAGGAAACAACTAAAAAAATGGCATCCCATCCGACACAAGTAGATAATGTGATTTTTAAGTAAGTTCAAAAATAATTACAAGTTATAAAATACTGTTTCGTTGCCCTTGCAAATCTTGACATAAGCTTCGCCCACCTAGCTAGTCCTAGTTAGTTGTGGCATCATAATTCATAAGCACTTTCCCTTCCAAACAACATCTCCAATTCAACCAACATCGAAGCAGCTGTCATTAAAGACGAAATTCACTAACTATCTAAGTTAATGGTAAAATCAGAGAATCTGGTACTAGCAATGCAGCACAAGTATCAGGAAATGCAATAGAGAAAAAGGAAATTTAATAATTGACTTGACACTTGATAGGCTCACATTCTACCAAATAATGCAATAAAGCCCCCAAAAATCAGATTGAAAAACTAGCAGCGAAATCAAACATCAAAAAAATTAAGAAAAAGAAGGGAAACAAAAAAGTCGGGTAAGGATAGGGAAGTAAGAGGACGGACTGTCGGGCCCTCCGAGCTGGGTGACAGCATCAACAAAACGATCGTGCAAGTCAGTGGTCCATCGAAGACGGGGCTTAGGATCTGAAGTCAGAACCAAGCATGGGTCTCCCCCCCTCAGA
>JAJIYU010011536.1:0-15231 GCA_030144865.1 Tinospora cordifolia
ACAATACAAACATCACATATTCAGCATTAAAATTCAAATAATACTAGAGAGTAGAGTAATCACTTCCACCTCAGTAGTATTTCTCTGAATCCTTGCTGTATTATCTCAACTAGTTTTGAGGCTTTGATCAACAGTCTTCGGGATCTACGTGTCAAAAATGTGATTTAATTGATGTCCATGAACAGTACCGTATGAATAGTACCGCATAAATGAACAATGCCAAATAGTACCAGTGAACAGTACCATATGAACAGTACTGTATAAATGAACAGTAAACTACGTATGTGTATTGAAATGAACAGCAATACCTCACAACTTAAATAAAGACTAGAGCAGAGTGATTATACCTGCTCTGATCAGAACCACCTTCCAATTTCTTCAAAAGAGGCACCCAATAGTAGAACTTCACTACTGCTATGCAGAAACTGGGGTTTTCCCCTTCCTACTACTATATTTGTTGTCTAAAACAGCTGAAGAACAAGAGAAGAGAAGAGAGTAAGCAAGGAAATTATTTCTTTCTTGCTGGAATAAATTTTCAGAATGGGGCGGGGGGAGGGGGTTTATATAGAATTTTCTGGCAGAAAAAGACGAAACCGTACAGTTGTGAATAGTTTGTTACTGTAGCTACAGTACTGGTTACTGTAGCTACAGTAACCCGCCGAATCCAATTTTGTCTGCCGACAAAATAGTAACCGTATTTGTGAACAGTAACCGTATATTTGAACAATAACAGTAAATTTTTAAATTTTTTTTCAAATTTCGAGTATTACAACACCGAAATTTGTGGATATTACACCCGCTGGCTATTTAGAACAGCTAAAAAAAATAGATGCCAAGAGAGAGGCAAAGAGAGCAAGAATGAACTTTGTTCAGTTCTTGCTGGGATAAAAAAAATAATGAAAAGGGCAGGGTTTATATAAAGTCCCTAGGGGCAAAATCCATGATTTTTCGGGGTTTCTTGATTGGAAACTTTCTATTTTATTCATAATTGTGGTGCCCAATGTTTCCAATTAGGGTTTAAATATATATATGTACATATGGTAATCCATTTTATATGTATATATAATTTCTATACGCACGTAATGCATATATGTCTGAACATAATGCATATACATGTGTGTGTGTGTGTGTGTGTGTGTGTGTGTGTGCGTGTGTGTGTATGTGTGTGTGTGCGTGTGTGTGTGTGCAAGAGAAGACATATTCAATATATATGCATGTAATGCATATATTTAATTTCTATATTCAACCTTACACCCATCGTATTATATCACATGTTTCATTACTAAATAAAACATGGTAATAGTCTCTATCCGCAAGAATTGCGATTAGTTTATCTTATACGTACATTACAATAATTATTGGTAATTTATTATTTCTATATATTAAATTAATGTACACTCTTTGTAAATGTGCACTCATTGTATATATATTATAATCTGTTTCTGTGTATAATTATTTAGGGAAATAATTTCTTAATTAATTTCTTTACACACGTACACACACAAAAATTTTTGTATATATATATATATATAGACACACACACACACACACACACACACACGCACACACACATATATATATATATATGTATGTATTTAGGTACATATTTTTATTTCTTTTCTATTATTCATTTTTGGATATCCTAAAGTTGCACCAAAATTTTTATATAATTTCTTGATTAATTTTATTTTACCTATTTTATTTTATACTTTAGAATATACATAATTTATACTAAAAATGTTATAAATTTTTCAAAGTCGAATTATTTCGTTTATCAAGTCTCACACAAAATTATCGAGTATTACATAGCATTCGAGGAGATCTGAAGGGGATTCAACTGAAAGTTTAAGAAGGAGTTTGTTATTTAAGGTGGAGATGATTTTCAACTTTTACTTTATTATTTTGATTTAAATAAGGCTTGCATGTATTTGATGCTTTGAATATGCATGATCAATTATTATACATACCATGTAGAATATGCATGCTTATGTTTACATTAATAAACATGTATGCTATGTGATGATATAATCCAGGCTATGTTGTCACCATGCTCGCATATTTAATTTTTGTTAAGTTCAGTTTATTTACATAAATGTTATGTTTTTGCACTTAATCAAAGATTAACTGAGATTCTAATCATGTACTGGAGCGAGGAAGGATTTCTTCATTTGTGTTCCAATCATGCCAAACCTTTGACTTAGAACAGGGTATCAGGATTGACACTAGGGTGAACTAGGTTTTCAAGAGTGATCCAACTTCACAAAGAAGGGTTTGAATTCCAGGAATGATCTCTCTCCCTAGATCTGAAACACAGAAGTTAATCCCTTTCGATCTTAATTACAACTAAAAATAATGAACTGTTTGAATCACATAATGTTTGAAAGTGCTTAACATATTTGTCTTATTTGTTGAAATAATGATGTAAATATTTGGAATGATCCACTAGGCTTCAAGCTCATCCCTTCTTTCTAATTTTTCAAGAAATTGATATATCAAGACCTTATAGAAGATTCTTAGGTTATTTTTTGAGATTTTATTAAATTGTAGGGCATGTTGGCCCAATTTATTCTATTCAAGTTTTGAATTTATTTTCCGCTATACTAGATACAAAGGCTATGTACCTTTTAATTTTGGAAATGATTAATAATATAGAATTATTGTTTTAAATGTTTCTAAATGTTTATTTTTCTGAATTATTACATGAGTTACTAATTATTCGAAAAGTCCCAAGGATTCATAAAGAGAAAAAGGAAAAAAGAATAACATAACATGGGGCCGCCTCCTTTGGAAATAAAATAAAAAGAAAAATATCGTTGGATGACGTGGGCCCGAGGCACGAGAAGCTAGGTGCTACAAACTACCACCACTATCATCTTTAATTAATTAAAAAGAATAGTTTCATTTTTAATTAAATAAAGATGGCTTTAAAGTACATGAATAATATGTTTCAAATCACCATTTTTAATACTTGCAATTGCTTGACCCCCGTTGCCTCTCCATTAAGGCTCTACTATAAATAGAGAGCCTCTCCCCCCATTTTCCTCACACAAAATTGAAGCATTGAAGTGTGCTTAAGAGGAAAGGGAGAGGAGGAGCGTTTGGAAGGAAGAGAAGCTAAAGTTGAGATATAAGTTCTCTTATTTGTCTCTTCAAAATTTTTTTTTTCTATTCTGTTTATTTCATGCAAAGTTTTAACTATACTCTGGCGTAAAAGACCACACCACTTTGGATAAGTTTTTGAAGACCATAGAATGCCCAAAAAGGTCCAAACCCTTCACCATTAAAGAGTGGCCGAAATAAACGTTTCAAAAATTATTACCCAACATTAGTTGTAAAACAATAACTTTCATGTCATTTTTGGAATGGTGGAGGCATGATCCAAGGAAATTGTCACACTATGTCGAACCTTATCAAGTATACTACAGAATAGAATCAAGCATGACCCCAATTGGACACCCAAAGCCCTTGAACCGACCTTCCAAAAATTGTTGCGCAAAAATGGGATAGATTCACAAACCAGAAGGTTCATGTGCATTTCTATTCAAACATAGGCCTAGTTGAGAAAAAGGGTCATTGTCATGACATTCTTCATCGCAATCACTATAAGACAGACTCAAGAATTGCATAAAACAGAGTCTCGAAATTCAAGTTATAGCCTCTTTAAGTTTGGTATACCATAGACGTAACTCATAAATTAGACCTTAAACAACCCACGACAAAGTTCATTGGTTATTTTGAACTCGTGATTACTTTAGAGGTTATTTTGAACCTAAAGCCAAATTGAGGAGCTAAATTTAATGCCAACGAAGACTTGAGTGCTTTTATAGGAATCTCAAAGGACCGACACCACCATGAGCATTAAGCAACATAAAGAACGTGTAAATCGAGGTGGAGATGACTTCCAACTTATACATTTTTTAACCGTATTTGCTTTCATATTATACATAAAATGGCCTAAATGGTTGTAACGACCCATATTTTCGGACATTGAGTTGACGGGTTAGAAATGTATTTTCTATATTAATTAATGAATTATAAATAAGAAATACATGATTTTACAGAAATACATAATTTTCGACAATGGTATTAATTAATAAGTGTATTACTTGAAAAATTAAAATAAATAAGAAATAATAAAGTAATTATTTAGTGAAAGTTAAGTTGAAATATAAATGAAAATAAAAATGATGAATGAAATAAATTAATTGTTATATATACATATATGTACATGTATTGATATAGGTGTATATATATGTATATATATGGGTGTATATATATATATATATATATATATATATATATGTATGTATGTATGTATGTATATATGTATGTATGTTGCATTAAATGATTATGGGTTGGTTTTTGTGAAAAAATATATATATAGTGGGCAAAGTGGGTTGGATAAATCAAAAAAAAAAAAAAAAGAATGACGGTGAAATGACTTAATTATATATACCTATATGTTTATGCATGTATATGAAAAATAGGGATTATATATATATATATGATAAATAAAAATATTGGATAAGATAATGTGGTTGTTTGGAGGGTGAGGTGGACAGATAAGAAGAAGGTATTATTTTTTACTTTTGGTAATAGTGGGACCTATCCCAAAATTGCTATAAATATGACATGCTCTTTCTTCATTTCTCACTCAATTTACTCACAACACTCCATTTGCCATCGAGGAAGAAAGAAAAAGACAAAGAGAAAAGAAAGAAAAAGAAAAAAAAAAAGAGAAGAAAAGAAACAAAGAAAATGGCAAAAAAAAAAAAGAAGAAGAAAAAAGAAAGAAAAGAGGAAAGAGGAGTTGCCCACTTTTGACGAGCTGACATTTTAGATAATTTACTTTCACTTCTTTTCAGAATTGTTATAGAAATTGTTTACAATTTAGTTTTTAATAAAGGTATTAGTTTAATATGCGACCCAAAACTAGGATATATTTTTTTCCTATGAATGAAACTATACAATATACATATATATATATACACACAAATTATTTGTACTCATTTAGGTCCTAAGAATGTATATGGTAGTTGAAAATCGATACATAGGGATATACCCATTAATGCTAAAATTTTAGTTGGCGGGTACTAAAATTTTCAGAATGAAACTCTGAACTCAATGGCATTGAAATTAAGATTTTTATAGGTCAATTCGTATATTAAATTTGTATTTATATAATTTGAAGATTAATTAATAAATATAAAAAATAAATAACGAGTAAAATAATATTAAGTAATAGAAAAAAAATGTTATATTATATTATGTAACATTATAAAATACTTATTAAAAAATGTATAACATAGAAAATAATTAAAATTTTCTTATTTACTGTATTGAACCACCAAATTTATGAAAATGGCTTGTTATTATATACCAAAGGTGGGACACATGTAAAAAATACAAGTTTCTGATATTTTGGGTCATAATTAAGGGCTTATTTGCATAAATTGACCTTGTTGATCACGTTGACCCTATCAATCATATAGGTTAATGAGTACGAGGCTCGATTATAATTGATTGTACTGATCAAAGTTAATCAAATATATAACTGAACCACAGTTAATCAAGTCAATCTTTTGATTGACCAAAGACTATAAAACTAGATTTGAGCCAAGTTTCATGTAGATATTAAGAAACCACGTTAATCACGCAGGATCAAGTGTCAGTAGGACGCGACTAGTCACTAGAAGAGCACTAGGAGTTAAGCATCCTTGTGAGTAGTGTTTTCTAATTTATCACTTAATCTGTTATTCTGTCATAAATAAAATATTATTACATATTGAAATGCATTTACAATCTTTAAATGAGTTTTTAAATGAAAAATGTTCACCAAATCTTGAGGTTTGAGGTACGAGTTAGGCTATTGAATGTGGTAGAGCATTAAGGACGAGTGGTCGTTGTACCTGGAGGTACGTTCTGCGCACGTTTATCGATTTGGCTCCCCTTTAGAGGATCTGAGGCAGCCATGCATGAGATATTAGCTGGCAAATCCTTACGATGTGATATGAAAACAGGCTTAACCATTGGGTACACCAGCTCAGAGTGGATTTATTATTGCTTTGTAGGCTATTGAGAGCTTTGACATGTGTTTTTAACATTAAAATCGCTTTTAAAATAGAAGGTGCACAACTGTATTATAGATTTAACATTCATTACTGTTGCATTAACTCGCATTATTATTATTTGTGCATGCATTCATGCATAACATTGTTTTTTAGAATTTTTGTTCTAAGTTATAGATTATGTTACATTACTCACTGAGCCGCTATGGACAAAATTGGCTCACTACTCTAACATTTCAGGTTCTTCTTCTACTACGGATAAAGGGAAGAAGGTGGTCATTGCGTAGAGCGCACCTCATTTATTTTTGGTAGGTTTCTTCAATATGTGGTTTATTATTTTAAGAGTTAGAATGATGTATAAGAAGTGAGAAAAAAATTGTAGATATTTTGTCTTAAATATTTTCGCTACTACTACATTTAAGGGACTTTATATATAGTTGACTTTTGTTCAACTTAAAAAAAATTATTATAATTATTTGTTCTAGTTGCTTCCGCATCTCTTATAATTACTTTGATAGTGTTAACTATGGTGTTGTAAAGAGGCTTGACAATGTTTTGGGAGAACTTAGTTTAGGAATGGGTGTCAGAACACTATGTCGGTCAGTTCATCCTTCTCCTTAAGAAAGGGGTCCCGATAGTGGTAGTGGAATGCAACCTTTATTGATTGTATAATTAAATGCTTATATTTGCATTGATTTTGTGAATAATGACAACATGATTTGAATATATGTTGTTTGTTATGATCATATGCACATGACCATGATAGATTTTTGAGCATATACATGATGTTGTTTGCGTGTGGAATGATATGCACATAAGTTCACTAGATGAGTAAAGTCTATGAGAATATGGTATTATAGAATTCAAATATGATAAAGATATGATTAAATGAATGTTACATATTATACTCATATGCATAAGGATGTATCTTTTAGAGAATTATATATGCATGAATATGTTAGTGACCAAATATAAGATCACTCTTAACAAGATAATAATACACTTGGAGGGGTCGATTGGTCCAAGGACAATCAACATTGGTTTTCGCATTAACGTCTTAATTAAGAGACGGGTGTGTGATTACACTTAAAAAACTCGATCGTGCCTTGTGTATCTTCTAAGTTTGCAGACTGTTGGTCATACGGACGCATAACCTGGACACTAGTGACGTTCCCACGAGATTCACTTGGCCAGCGATACGAATATCACCCTAGGGTAGGCCACCCTACCTCAATCGACTGAAAATAATTTACTGTATATATCGCCTAATGTATGGAAGTGATTGACTGTATGATGTGCTTGCTATAATATTAGATTTTCTATAAATTAGCATGATCCACTGGGATCGTAGAGCTCACCCTTCCATTTTTAAATGTAGAAACCAGTATACCAACTAAGGAACTTAAGCCAGAACTTACTATCCTTATTTTCTTGATATTTTTGCCTTGTGATGTTACTTAAACACTAGTATGTACAAAAACATGAATGTAATGACTAAACGTTATTTTATCAATGAATGAACCCTAATGTGGGGTACTTTTGGGCACACCATTATTACATTATGTTTTTATTATTAATGTTTATAATACCAATGATACTGTGAAAATTAGTTTTAAAACTAATAAACTAGTAAGATAAAAAAACAACTCGGATAATTGTAGCACCCTCGCATATAAAGAAAATTGTTTTAATAGTTCTACGATAGAGATTACAAGTTTAAGTTGATAGTGAATAAGTTTTGTCTCAAGTAAAGTTAAACATTTAATAGGAAGTAGGTTATCCTATTCTATGAAGACATGATTTTTTTAAGCAGACTCTACCTGGCCACCCTAACTAGAGGTTATACCACCAGCTTGAATAAGTAGTCAAGGACGAGGAACAACTTTCCAAATAAATCAATTGTTTTTCTGTAATATCTACTCAAAAAGGTTTTCCATATATATATATATATATATAAGGAAATGATTTTAAATATTTTTTTTTAATTTTGTGAAATTAAGACACAAATCGAAAAAGGGGTGTTACAACAATGCAAGGGGGTGTTACAACAATGCATCAAGATGGGTCTTCAAAAGAGGTTAGGTATATATGTTGGATTTGATTCTCCATTGTTAATTAAGTATCTTAAACTAATGACTGAAAGCATTTTTATAGCACGATTTGCTAACTGTTACTTTGACAAGACAATTTTTCCAATATTAGGTGGAGAACATGAACAACTAGGAAAATAAATAAATTGAAATGCTTAATCATTATCCTAATTTGATCCTTAAACAAAGCAATGTGAACATAAAATTTAAAAGATAATTCAATTGTAAAATATTACAAATAGATTGCCAAATCCATTCATTGACTTAAAAGAGTGGCTAAATCACATATACTAACTCATATTGTGTAATACCCCAAAATTTTGTCATATAATTTAAAATAAATAAGTTTAATGAAATTAAATAAAATAAGTTAAGTGAATTAATTTCAAAGATTTTAAGAAATTTTTGGGTGCAAATTATGGGTTGGCAAATGAAAAATAATATGTTGTGGAGATTTAATAAAATAAGAATTTTAGTGCAAAAATCGTACATATTTCGATATAGAAAAGTTACCCAAAAATTAAAAAAACTAATATGAAATATCTAAAATATTGAGGTATAAAAATATATAAGAGAAATAAAAATAAGAAACCTTATTAAAAAAACTTATTATATATTAATTTCAAGAAAATTGGTTAATTCACATAATTACACAAGAAATAGAAAGTTGACAAAAAAAATAGCAATAGGTATAAAATAAAATAGGCAAATAAAGCTTTAATTTGATATTTAAATAAAATGTCAAATAAGTATAATTAATTATAAAAAATGACATTTAAGTAGGTCTCTCAAAAAAAATAAGTAAAAACAATTTTAAGGAATTACTTTCATTTATAAAAAAATTATTTAATATAAAATCTGGGCATAATTTTAATGTATAGCCTAATTGAAAAAAATAAATAAAAATAATAGTATAAAAATATAAGATGAAAATAAGAAATCTTTTTTTCAAGGTTTATTAAATTTATTAGAGAAAGATCAGTAAGATTATTTAGTACATTAAATAATCAGTAAATTTATTTAATAAATTAAATGATATTATTGAATGCAAGAAAATTAGTAAGTTTATTTAATACATCAAATAATCAGTAAGTGTAATTCATATATTAAAATATATTATGTGAAAACTTAGGCGTAATTTATTATGTAGCTTAATTGAAAAAAAAAAAAATATATATATATATATATATATTAAAGAAAATAGAAATGAAAATTTTATTAGTCAAATTAATTAATAAAACCTGATTAGCAAGTTATATATTTATGGGTTACAAAAGTAAAAGTGAGAAATATTATTAATCAGTTATTTAAATAAATTATCTAATTAGCTAGTTGATTTGGATTTAATACATCACAAAAAAAAGTAAATGGAAACAAAATATATAGAATTTACAATTTAATTGTACAATTGAAATAGAACAGAAATATAAATTGGAGATTGAAAAATTTTCAAAAAATTTGGATAATATAAATAATAAAAAATTCAGATACTAAAAATAAAAAAAAATCTCAAAATAAAAATATAGAAGTGTTAGCAAGTTTAAATTATAGATATAGGATGAAAAAAAATTAGCAATTAAATATGTGTATAGATATGGTTTATATTAGTAAAATATAATGACGAAAAAAATAAAACAAAACAAAATATGGGCACACCGCTTGAAATATATATATATATATATGGATTGATTTAAAAAATAATAAAATAAAAATAAAAAATGTGGCACACTGAACGAAAAGAAAAAAATAAAAATAAAATTTTGGTGGCACACTGCTCGAAAAGAAAACCAAAAAAATCAAGAAAAAATTGATCTTGATCTTGATCAAGCCAAAATAATAATAATAATAATAATAATAATAATAATAATAATAATAATAATAATAATAATAATAATAATAACAACAACAACAACAACAACAACAACAACAATAATAATTATAATTATAATTATAATAATAAACTCTAAATACTTGATCTTGTTAATTTATATGCAAGAGAAAATTAGAAAGTTGCTTTTGGAAATGCCACCCAAAGTTACTAAATTTCACTCCCCTAAACTTTATATAAAGGACCCTAGTGCTCTCATTGTTTTCATCCCAAGTCAAGAGCATACTAGTCCCTCTTGACTCTCTCTAGCCTTCTTCTTGGCAATCCCCCCAGTTCTTGAGTGATCTTAAACTAATCTTGAATGTTCTTGAGAGTTTTTGAGTGTTTGGAAGCTTTGAAGTAACGGAACTCTGCCGGATTTCAGAAGTGTGCAGAAGAAATTTAATTAAGGTAGAAGTAATTTCTAACTTTTACTTTTTTATTTTAATTTGAATAAATCTTGCATGTGTGATGATGTTTTGAAGTTGATTGATCGAATATATGTTTTAAATATGCATGCTTTATTTATTTGATGTGTCATGAATATACATGTTATGCATGTTTAGAAATCAAGAATAATGATGCATGATATGCTTGAATTATGCCATGAATAAATATTTGATGGTTCATGTTATGTACATGTTGCATTGATGGTTTAATCTAATATTGTTTGTTTTATCACTAAGAAAAGATTAAATAATGATTCAATCCACGTACCAACGCGATGATGGACTGCATAGTGTCATCGTGTGTGTTCCACCCCTGACCCGGCTTGCCAGTTTACCATTGATGATTGTGAACTGGGTTTCCAAGAGTGATCCCACTTCATAGATATTGGGGTTTGAGTTTCCAAGAGTGATTCTCTCTCCCGATGATGTGGAACACAGAGATTAAACTCTTTAGATTTGAATATCAACCATAAACAAGAAATTGTGTGAATTGCCTAATGTATAAAAGTTTTTAATATGCTTGGTTTGTTTGAATTGAAATAATGAATTAAGTGTTTAGAAAGATCACTGGGCTATATGCTCACCCTTCCTTCTATTTTTCGGGTAGTTGAAATACATGAAGACCATGAATATTAATTAGGTTCTTTTATTTAAAAAAGTTTTTAAATTTCTATGTAAGGGCATGTTGCCCAAGTTTTGAATCTTTCGCTGTAATATTTTTTTTAAGTTCAAATTATGTACTCAATTTTATTTAATTAATTGAGTTTATGAATTTTAATTATTTCTTATATTATTGCCTTATTAAAGTTTTGAATTTAAATTATGTACTGTCAAATAAAGTTAAGGCATGAAATAATTGAAATAGAAAGTGATGCAAGTTGTGTATACTTGTAAATGTAACACCGGCCCAGCCCGCCGTGTGGTTTAGTCCACTGTCAAGAGAATGGTGGTCATGTCCAATGCTTAAAGATGCGGGGGTTGGGGTGTTACATATTGATGTCCCTGAAGGACAACTTATTGCAAATGAATCTAAGGTACCCCTGGAGCACGGTAGGCCAATTAATTTTAGATATAAAAATCCTAGAAAAAAAAGGAGCAACTGATGTACATATATCTGAAAATAATTCAGAAATCTCAATTAGTTATGTTACAATGGGGATGAGATTGAACTAAAAAGAAAAGGTTGTTGATGATATATTTGCATATAAAGTAGCACTTGATGTTCTGAATGAAAGTGAGGATCTTGAACCTAAATTTGTTGAAGAATGTCGTAAAAGACATGACTGGCAAAATTGGAAAGACGCAACCTAGCAAATTAGACTCCCTCGCAAAACATAATGTTTTTGGACCAGTAGTCCAAACACCTAAACGTGTGACCCCTGTAGGGTATAAATGGGTTTTTGTGATAAAAGGAAATGAAAATAATGAAGTTGTAAGATATAAAGCGTGACTTGTTGCTCACAAGGTTTTACACAAAAACCAGGTATTGATTATGAGGAGACATATTCTCCTGTGCTGGATGCAATTATATTTAGATATCTTATGAGTCTAACAGTCCAAAAAAAACTTGAAATGCGTTTAATAGATGTAATAACAACTCACTTATATGGATATCTTAATAGTGATATTTATATAAAAATACCAAAAGAATTTCATATGTTTGTAGCGACTAACTCAAATTATCAAAGAATTTATTCGATAAAGTTACAAAGATCTTTGTATGGACTATAGCAATCTAGATGAATATGGTATAATCGTCTTAGTAAGTATTTGTCTAAAGGGAGGTTATAAGAACAATCTAATTCATCTATGTGTTTTCATCAAGAAAACTATATTCACATTTGTTATAATTGTTGTATATGTTGATGATTTGAACATTATTGAGAGTCTTGAAAAACTTTTAAAAGTAGTAGATTATCTAAAGAAAGATTTTGAAATAAAAGATCTTAGTAAAACTAAGTTTTGTTTTAGCTTGCAAATCGAGCATTTATCAAGTAAAATTTATATTCACCAATCAACTTATATAGAGATCTTGAAACGATTCTACGTGGATAAAGTTTCATCCATTGAGTACTCTAATGGTTGTTCATTCACTTAATGTGAGATCAATTTCGGCCTTGAGAAGATGACGAAGAACTATTTGATCTTGAAGTACCATATATCAATATCATTGGTGCATTAATGTATCTTGCTAACAATACAAGACTTAATATAACATTTTTTGTGAATTTATTCGCAAGGTATAGTTTTTCACCAAATAGAAGACATTAGAATAGAGTTAAAGATGTATTTAGATATCTTCGAGGCACAATTAGTCTGAGTTTATTTAATTTAAATGAATTTCGAGAGTAATTAGTTAGTTATGTCCAAAAGATGTTTAATTTAATGATAATACAAATATTTCATTATATTTGATATTAATACCTACCAAAAAGTATTTTTAAATTTTATCATGTAAATAAATTACCAATATACTCTTATGTTATATGATGGACCCAGTTTGGTTTATTGCTGGTTTTTCAAACTTTAATATGCAAAGCGAGCTGAATTGATTGGTTTTTCTAAACTTTAAGCTGAATTTGAATCAAATATGATAACAAACTGAACCGAACCGAACCAAACATATTAGTTTGGGTTGATTTTGCGGCGGTGATTTTGAACAATCCTAGGGTTACGGGATAATATAAAAAAAATGTACAATATCTGTTCTTTGCGTGAGCATGCCATAACATTTTGGTTTGCATCTCCTATTAGTCTGAAAATTGACAGGTTGACAGAAACTTCTTATCAAGAGACTTAAGAGAAATCTAATCTCCAGCCCCAAAAGGAATGATAATAATATATTTCCTTTGCTGTGGCTATCTACAGGCATGTGGTGGATTTGGAAAGAAATGAACAAGGCTGTCCATGAATCCAAGGCATGCACGCCAATGGAACTATGCCCCAAAGTGAGTCTTTTAGTTAATCATTTGCCTGAGAATATTTATGGAGATCAAAATAAGAGCATCAGGAATCCTTCAAAAATATCGCAAGTGCAAACGGATTCTCTTTTTCAAACAGGAGACTAGCTTAGCTGTTGGACCCTTACATGCTTTACAGGTAGAAGAGGAAATAAAAAGAATTGAGAAGTCAGTTGGGTTCCATACGGTGACCATCTTCTGTTGAGAACAGCAAAATGGAGCATGGATTCCAGAACGCTCCCCGGAGGTATCAAAGGACCATCTGTTACGGTGTTTAGAATTGAATTTTTCTAGGAGAAGGAGCAGCAGCAGAATTTCAACATTGATAACGGATATTTTTAAGCAACTGGCAGATAAAGCATACTCCTCCAACTTTCCCTTTTGGGAACATTTTGCTATTAAGGGCATCAATCCTTTTATGTGCATGGGCCCTCTTTGTTTTTGCTGTTCTGCTTTCACTCACTCACACAAAAATTAAATAATAATAATAATTAAGAAAGTGTTATAAATATTTTATATTGAATGCCTTTGTAACCATTATCATTTAGTATTTTGTAATCCTTTTGTATTTAAAATTTTGTAACCCCTAAATCTCATTTATGTCCAAGTTTAAATATTGTAATTATAATTTGTGTAACCCTCCATTCCTAAAATCTATATAAAGGGGGTGCTTACATTGTAAATGGTATACCAAGGTTGAACTTCAACTTATTCTTAAGAGAATGAAAAGCTCTTTCTCTTATTTCTCTCTTCTCTCTTATGTTCTTTAATTCTTCTTCTTCTTTTCTTGATCTTTTAGTAGTTTTTCTTTTATTTTATAACAAAAAGTTGGTTTTGGAGCATTGATGTCTATTAAGGATATCTCCAACTCAAATATGTAATTTATTCTTCAACTCATTTATTTTATTTTTTATTTTAAAAAGATTATTATCAAAATATTCATTTTTATCTTATTGTTATATTTTTATATTCTTTTTTAAAAATATATTTTTATAAATAAATTTTATTTTATATATTTAAATAATATAAAATAATAAATAAAAATAACTAGAAAATTTTAAAATAAGTTAATATTAAAATTATTAAAAATACAACACTTTGTTAAATTAAATAAATATAATTACTATTTTTTAATTATAACTATATTTATAATTATAAAAATAACATACAAGAAAAAAAAATACAAAATAAATAAAAACATCCCAGTACCATCTCTTGCCACTAGTTTTGGCGCAGGTTAAAGAGCACCGAAGCAGCTCCATTGGAGATGCTCTAGGGTAATTTGATTGGGAAAGAAAATGATATTTATCCTCGCAAGGGTTTCCATCTCCATACGAGACAAAAACGTAAAGCTCTTTTCCATCACCCAAATGTACGAAAGATAAGAAAAAGCTGTAAAGTAGGAGATGGAACAAATAAATAGAACAACGGGGGTTGTTTTAGTCGATTTCTTGTGCGTGACAACGTGAGTTCACATTTTAGAAATATTTAACGGAGAATAATAGATAAAAGCCAAGAACCATTTTGCTGATTTAACAAGAAATTGCAAGAAATACCGTTTGCTTCTTCAAATCCATTTACATAAAATAATGTTATTTTAATATTCACTAAGTTCAACCATAAAGTAATGTTACATAAAATAATGTTATTTTTTTGTAACATCATTTTACTAAATTCACTAATAATGTTACATAAAGTAATGTTATTTTAATATTTACATAACATAAGTATTATTTTAATATTCACTAAATTCTACCATGAATGATTCAAACTTCTTTTCTCCAAGTTAGTGTTTGA
>JAJIYU010011537.1:0-15247 GCA_030144865.1 Tinospora cordifolia
ACCACCACCTACCTTAAGATCAAGATCCAACTAAAGTGGGACCACAATTAGAGCTAAAGAAAAACCTTCAATTCCTGGTGACTCAATAATGCTTCGAGGACTTGGACTCTAATTCACATTGTTCACAATGTTCTTTGAAGGAAGAGGAAAGCTCGTCTTTGCCTTCAATTTGCGAAACTCTCTCGCCGTTACTTAATAAGCCCATAAGCCCATGCTTCCTCCTCAACCATATCAAACGTTTCCCACTAGACTTTCCTTCAACATTTTTTTCTTCCACACTGGCATTCTTTCTTCTTTTCTTTTGTTGAGAGAGATCGACGAAGACTAAGGATTGACAATAAAATTAGCAAAATAGGTATTTTTTCTAAATATCCATTAAAATATGATTAAAAAATAAGGATTTTAAATTTCAATCAATCTTTACATAAAAATATTCTAAAATATTTTTTGTAATCTCTTCTCTATATATATATATATATATATATATATATATATATATTTCTCAATAAAGATCTTGAAATTGAGAAGCACTAACCCAAGTATCCTTGCAATCATATTAAGGGATGCCGATATGGAGAGACACTAACTATGAGAGAAGTTGTAGGTTTCCTACAAAGCAAGAAATGAAAGAATTTTCTTTTTTGCTAGAGAGATAACGGTGAGGCAATATGAAATGAGCCATGAATTATTGATCTATACCGATTGACGTTCCCCACTTCCTTTACCTCTAAATAAGTATAGTATTATATATAATTTATGACACGATAACATAATAGTTAGATTGTATAAGGGTTTGATGACTCTGATATATTATCAACTTATTAAATTTTTAGATATTAAATTATCTCTTCTAATAGTTCATAATATATTAGACTATATGGTATGAGACTCACAATCAAATTAACTCATTATTTAAACTATTTATAATATATCATTTATAAAGTACATATTTTTTATAATATGTATGATTTAATTTATTCATAATTAAATAAAAAAGTATATGTATTTTTTAAAATTTTTAAAATTATATTATTATTTTTTAAAATAATTTGTTTATTTATTTTAAAATTTAATTTTTTTAATTTTTTAAAGAATGTATTTATTATTTTAAAATATTATTTAAAGAATCATTTTGTTTATTATTTTTAAAAATGATATTTGTATATCATATTTAAAATGTTACTTTTCCAGTCCGATTGAGCATTTCGTGTCAAACGCCTTATATGAGATGCCTAAACACTAGATGTTCAATAGCCATTAAAGATGTCATAATCCAAAGTTCATGGGTTTAGGCTTCTAATAATAATCTATTATTTAAATTAATCAAATTTTAGTTTATAACTATAATGTGATAATCAGATGTACCGTAACATAATAATGATACAATATAATATTAACTCGTTTAAGATGATATTATTTGGTATTGAAACTTATTTTATATGTTGAGATTTTTAATATTTATATAATATGTTGAAATTATAACTTTACATTTTTTATTATTTGGTCTTAACTACACAGTTGTATAATTATAATTTTGGATTTTAGGTATATGTTGATTATTTTTAAGTTCATGTTTTCTAAATAGAAAGAATAAACTTATTTAGGTTTTAAAGGTTATAATCATGTTGAGTTATTTAATTTGTTTACTAAAGGTATTGGGTTCAAGTTTTCAGAACTCAATATAAGACCTCTATAGTTTCGTCCTCCACAGGTGGTCCTTCTGGCGATCATCAGAGATCCGATTTGTAATAATAATATTTTATTTATATGATTGGGTTTTAGTTTACAAATATAACATTGTAACACAAATATTTCAATTGAGTTTTCTCTCCTTTTTCAATGTCGTCATTCTCTTATCTTATGCTAGGGCTAAATATGACATCATATCAAGACAATGCAAATGCATGTTGTAATTGATTTAATACAACTTTATGATAGTTGTCACCTACCAAATGAAACTTTTCTTCTTTAATTACATTTGCGATCCAATGGATACAAATATAATGGACATGGGCTGATGAGTTAAAAAACCAAATTAATCAACAAAAAAGCCCTAAGTTCAAACTATAATTCAAAAGATTCATGTGATTGGTGAGACTAACTTGTTAAAATGTATAAAACACTTTACTTGTTTTAATACAAATGAAAGACGATTTTCTAAAGAGAAACAAAATTTCTTAAAACATGTTCATGTGACACTTTAAGTAAGCAGAGGCCACATGCCCTAAGTGTTAACTTCAAGACCAGCTAAATTTAAGAGTTTGGAAAGGATAATATCTTAGATGGGAAATAAACCAAAATATACAATGCATTTGAACAAAGGCAAAAATAAAATTCAACGAAAATAATAATATAAAATGTTCACAAAAAATATGCATCTTAAACTAACTAGAGTCACGTTAGTTAATCAGTAACCAATCAAATATTTCTATGTAGTACTGAATAAACAGACAATACAATAAGTAAAGAACATGTGGCAATTAGTTACATAGTTTGATCAAATGTCTACGTTTGAGGGTGTTGCCTAAATTAAAGATTTCATTGTAGTTTGTAAGATACACCACTCACAACAGGTCCAACACCCTGTAGAAGCACTCTACAAACTGGAATCGCAATGAGCTCCTTTGGCCTTTGAAGAAGATGTCAAACTCTGTTGACAAAAATAGCTATTGAAGACAATCACTACTACCTTGCTGATTTCAACACTTCGCACAAAGTTTATAGCTCTTTGCATTTTGTCTCACGATCGCTCAATAAAACAAGAATTAAAATAAAGAATTTCTTATGTAACCCTGAATACAATGATCACACTTATGTAAACAATAATTTCTTCGCAACTTGAGTGATGCTTAATGTTTTGGACTCCTTTGTATTTATAGAATTATTGGCTAAATTCTTTCTTAAACAGGAAAATTTTCTACACAGACTATGGCATGATATTGTGATCATAGTTCCCTCTCTTGATTTTTAGAATCTTGCATCTTTTCAAATGCAGTGAGATTCTTCCAATTTTTTTCCTTTGCCTCTAGATTTTCAACGTATAGTAACTTGACCTACCACTTCTAATTTGGAGAATAGAGATATTAAAAAATGAATCACATTTCTATTTCAAGAAAAATCCAATTGTTGTTTTTTGAAAAACCAATTTCTATTTTTTGAAAAACTAGTTATTATTTTCAATAACCAAAAATCATATTTCATTTTCGAAAACGATTTTGAATTTAAAAATTGATAACATTCCAAAAAGATGGAAAGGATTTTGCTCACTTGTTAATTTTTAAAAACATGTCGAGGACAGATTTTAAATAGTTTCCAAAAGAGCAAAATTTCTTCTATCCGCCAATTTCTAAATTTTCAAGTGAAAAACACATATATAATTTTTTATCTATGGTTAGCAATATTTCAGAATATATGAATGTTAATTTAACAAGACACGTCAACACCAAACATGCAAACTCAGAATCCTATGTGGCAATGAGACATTTTTCGAGCACATCTAAGTTTGAAGTATTATTTGGTGAAAGAACCACCCCAAACATTAAACAAAAAAGGAAAACATTCCTTGCAATGACACCACAATTTAGAATTAAACCTAAAGAAGAAAACTTTCAGCACTTAAAAGAAGAAAAAAGAAGGAAAAAAGAAATCAAGAGGCCGTACTAAAACCAACTTTCTAAGGTGCAAGAATCATAGCACATGAAAAGAACAATCATCAATTAAACACTGATCATAAACACTACCATCATCACAGAACATTCCATTGTCATTATCATTATTATTATCACTTCAACAACGAGTAATTTAAGATTAATTAATCATATCAAGAACCAAAAATGATCAATCAAGGATCATTACTAAGCATATCATAAGAAAAAATGTATATACTTACCTCCCTCAACTACAAATTGGACAAACAACAAGACCATTCTCATTACAAACAGGGCATCTCATCACAAGCTCTCTTCCCTTCACAATCTTACAACTTCCACTGCAATCAAAACATGGCAAAAACCCAACACCACCACACCCATCACAAACACCTCCATCACCATCACCAAATCTCCTTCTATCCACTCCTTCCATCAACCCCACCAACCCTCCTTCTTCATTTATCCTCAGAACCTCTTCGACTCCGCCTATATACCTTCCCTTCACAAACAGTCTTGGAGGAAGTACACATCCATTAGACCCATTATCTTCATTGGCATTAAACTTCATCAAATCTCTTAACTCTTCTCTGTAAATTCGATGCATCGAAAGGTCTCTTTCGCAAACCATAACGCCGATCGATTCAAGTGCAGCTCGAACCGCATTGCATTCCTCAAATGTCTTCCTCACACCTCTTAGGCTAGTTGTATATAGAACTACCCTGTTCTCACCGCCCGGCGGGCACCGGTGTTTGAACTCATCGAACGTGTATTTAGCCGAAGAGGGTCTCGGCTTCTTGTCGGTGTTCACTGGCTGGAGAATGCGAGAATTGCCCGGAAATGTGGAGTTGGAGAATCCTGCTCGAACCGGATGGTTCGGGTTTTGGTTTTCTTTGTTTGGTTTTGCTATGGAAAGTGGTTTGGAAATGCGGGAATCGAGCTCTGCTACTGTGTGGAGGAGGGAAGAAGAACAAGATTGTTTAGACCGGGTTTGTCCCGCGGGTGGTGGGGTGAACCGGGAGCTGTCGGAGTCTAGACCGGCCATGAGTTCCCAGGAGTTGATAATTTCCGGTTCGGACGGAGCGAGGGGCGGTCTGGGGTTGAACCGAGGTGGAGTTTGGGATGGTGGAGGGTCGATGCTGAGAAGACCGTAGGTCGTAGAGGTGAGCGAGACGATGTGGTGACTCAGAGATGAACTGTCGAGTTGAGTCAACTCGTCGGCTTGGTCTAGCAGTGTTGATGATACACAGCCCATTGTTGTAGATAACGAAGCAGTTTAGGAAGCTCGGCCGAGTCAACTCGTCTTCTTCTTCAACTACTTCTTCTCCTTCTTCAACCAGAGCCAAGCCTGAGCGCACAAATTTGAAAATTGAATTTAGGAGCGTATATGTGTCAACGTGAACCAGAGTACTATTTATTAAATGGTAACGACACGTGGATAAAAATAAAGGATAGTTTACAATGTGAAAGGGACTGGTGGAATTCAAATTGTTGAGAACATCGAAGATAATTATTAGAGGGAGGTTTCATCTCTATAGAATATAGTTTTTATTTGTGTTCATTACTTGTTAAGTGATCCGGTGCGAGCGGGAGGGGTGTTAAATTGTCCGGCTCAGCGTGTAGTGCGCCTCCACGTTGATAGGGGCCCACGTAACGAAAAGTTGATGTAGGGGCCTATAATAATCTTTTTAGGCCTACTTTATAAAAGGCTGCACTTTGGGCTTAAGGCACTATGGGCCGGCCCACCTTAAGAGCCCAATCAATGGCCTCCTCTATGTACCATGGACAACCCACAATTCCCTTTTGAGGAAATTAAAAAATATATCATTTTTTAAGTATTAGCAAAAATACTTTTACTTTTTTAAAAAGTTTAAGTTATGTAATTTTTAAAAAATATATTAATACTTTTATCATATTAGGCTTCTAAAGCTGCATTGCATCTCACAAAGAACAAATCTCGCCAAGCAAAAACGAAGAATAAGCAATAGCAGGATCAGATCTCGCTTCCAACATCGCTACCGCTGATCTCTCTGTGCCGCTCGTTGCATTTCTCATAGCGGCTCTTAGTGAAGAAGACAGCCATCTCTATGCTGCAGATCTCACAGTTGTTTCTCGTGAAGAAGAACCCAACATTGCCTCTACAAATCTCACAACAGTTGCTGATGAAGAACCCTGTACCGTTGCTACAATTCTCTCAATAGCTGCTGGGGAAGAACATCTCTGTTTTGCTCCTACTCAAATCAACAAAAATGGTAGAAAGAGACGCAATCGAGGAGGTTTCACAGAAGATTTGGTTGTGGAGGTAGAGGAGAATGTGGACACGGTGGTCATGACGATCATCATGGCGACTGTCACAAAGAAGAGTAGCCATGGATATGATTCTGGTGAAGAAACTTTGTTGCCTAGTGAAAGAAGAGATCATGCCTGTTCAAAAGCAGACTCGTATTGATCAGAAAACCTAATTCAAGGCCTTCATCGACATCGCTACGCCTCCACCTATAGCAACCGCCTCCAGCGGCAACACCACCACCAGCTGTTGCTCTGACGACTCCTCCACATGTTCCTATTCCAGTTAGCTCTCCTCCAGTTGTTCCACCTCCAGCACCTATTTTGGCTCCTCCTACTGTCGTTCCAGCTCCAGCTCCGGCTCCTCGTTGAACCCCCACTACTGTTACTCCTCATCATTGAACCCCCATTTGTTGTTGTTGTCATTGTTGGATCTCTCTACGCTATAGAATCATCGTTGCTACTAATCAAAGAAGAAGTTGCAGAAGTTAGTTGTTCTGCTAATGCTGTTGCTGGATCTCTCTGTGCTGTAGAAGAAGAACTTCTGCTCGTCGTTTTGTTGTTCTTATTCGCAGGTAGTATGTTGCATATGTGTAATATACATTTTATATACGGATAATATATAGATAACATACATATTATATACGAACACTATATATATATATGTATGAAAAATGTTGCTATTTGCCAAAGTGTTGTTGTTCACCTATCGAACTATTATGCTCCCTCTATTATTTTGTAATTAATATCTTGATACTTGTATGAAGTTTAAATACACGGTATTATTGTAATATATTTCAAAATATTAGCATCTCTATTAGGCTTATTCTCTCAACTCAATAAATGCAGGCTACAATGCCCATTGAGGCAACCAGTCAATTTAAGGGCCCATATTTATTTTCTAATTGAATAGAGAGGTTGTTGTGACTATTAAAAAAAGGGGAAAACACATTTGTATACGAAAAAATAGAAATAATTATAGAAATATTTTTATTTTTATTTTTATACTTATACCAAAAATGTAATATCAAAGCTACCAATCATCTTCGTAAATTATTGATTAATAATTATTAGTATATCAAAAATTGGTATAGACTTAGTATAACATCAATACACTTTTAGTATACTTATATTGTAATATCGAATAAATATTGGTATACATTTAGCTTATAAACAATGGTATAACAATATTGTAAAAATCATTGATTAATAACTATTAATATATCAAAAGTTGGCATACAATCAGTATAACATTTAGTATACTTTTAGTATATTAATATTATAATATCGAATAAACATTAATATACATGTAGCTTATAAACAATGGTATAATATTCACATAACAATATTGTAAAAACCATTATGATGTTGATCGCTCCACCGTCCACCTGCTCACATAGTGTTGTCCCTTTGCACCTGCTCACATAGTGTTGTCCCTTTGCACTGCCTACTTCATGCCCCTACTTCTTCTTCTTCTTCATTCCTCTGGTGCTTCTATTTATGGCCCCTTGCTATTGTTGTCAGCCCCTCTACTTCCCGTGCTTGTCTGTGGTAGAATTTGTTGTTGTCCTGAGTCTCATGGACAATGCAAGCTTGGAAAATTTTGACTTTGAACCCGTAGGTCTAAGAATTCGAGTTCGATCTGTGAAGCAAGAATTGACTGAACTGAAATTAGTCGTGGAATTATCATAAATGACACTGAAATGAAGCCAACAGGAACAACATCTTAAAGAGCAAGTCGTGGCACTTGAGACTTCCTCGGAGGTCCAAAAATCCTTATCAGGTACTTTTGTGCAAGGAATGTGATCGACTAAAGAAGTTGCACGATAATAAAATTAAAAGCAAGAACATTTGTAAAATATCAAATGATGCTTGGAAATGTCTTTTTGAGAGTGATAAATTGGTAATTATGTACATATAAATAATCTATATTGAGCTTGCAAATAGATTTTTTGACTTTGTAATTCATTAAAAATTTACTTTTTGAGCACCACCATCATACTTGTGTTGTTGTTCGCATCACCGTCGAACCTACATGTACAATGTTGTTCATTTGAACCACTACTTCACACCCCTTGTTGCTTCTTTTCCTTCTTTCCTCTTGTGCTTCTATTTGCCACCCCCTACTACTGTTGTCACAAGCATTGCTTCTTCTTCTTATCTCCGACACTGACATCGGCTTCCTTTGACAGCTTCTTTCTCGCCTTCGGCTTCTTCTCTGCTAGAGCTTTTCTTGGCAATAGTGGATTTCTTCTCTTTGTTAGGTTTTTCTGTAGTAGGTTTCTTCTCAACAGGCTTATTCTTTGCTTTTGGAGCCATTAGAATCGTTTACATATTATCGTCGCACCTGCTCTCTTCGTCCACCGCCACTGGCTGCTGGTTAGCCGTTGCCTCTGTTTCACCGTTGGATAATGGCCCACCGCGGTTGTTTGTTCTACCAGAGATTTGCTCCTCCTTTGCTAAACACTACCTACTCTTTGCTGTTGTCATCGCCACCACTGCCTTTTACTCTTGCTTGAGATATATAAAATATTCCAGTATAATTGATAATATTTAAAGATATATGCTATAACTGAAATTTTATTATTAAAAAAAAAGACATGTATTAATGAGAATATGTTGTTTCAAACATTTTATGCAAATTTCTCTTAAAAAAAGTCTAATAAACTGAGTTTAATTAGTTAATAATTTGACCTGAACATCAAACTATTGAAGATGGTTTAATATACTATTAAAAATTATATTAAATTATTTACAATCACTTTTTTATAGCAGTTTTATAGTAAAAAAAACTATTATCACTTGCATCTAATAACATAATATTTTAAAAATTCAATGAACTTTATAATAAATATTAAAAAAAAAGGTAAATGAATATAATTGCGGGTCCAAGTTTTAATGTGACTAAGAAAGAATTTTTTTTTAAAAAAAAAAAAACTTAATTAAAAGACATGGGCATCTCAACCCATATATTATTGTAAAAAACTCTTTGTTTATAATTATTTTTAAGTTGACAGAACAAAAGCAAAGAAATGAATCTAAACTTGTTTTGCCATTTACTGGAAAAAGAAGGTTTCAATTGCATAGAATTAACTACATGAATTTGTTTCCTTCTCTCTTCCCTCTTAAGGACTAAGTTTCTATCAAAATCTATATCATTAGATTAGTCTTCCTAATTGCTGTATTCAAAAGTTAGCTTTTGTTGTATATGTTGAAACCACCTTAATTGGTTCTTTCTCATTTTATCTCCGTTTAAAACTATTCCTACCATGTTTACATATGTTTACTTCTAATTTTTTTTTCTGTTAGAATTTGTAAATAGCCCATGGGTGTAGCTATGAATGTCTGTGACCAAAGTACATGACCAAGTCCTCTCTACTAGTAACTAAAAGCATCAATACGTATATATATGCACTAAACTTCCCTCATACATGGGAATTGGAATAACACATTATTATTTCAAAGAAGAAAGTGATGCCCTGGGGACGCGCTGGGTGATATTATTACGGTCACATGAGAACTATTAATTCGTGGTGAGAGATTCGAGGGCCTCAATTCCAAAGATGAAAAAAATGTTGTAAATATCAAAAAACAATTGTAATAATTTACTAGCAATCGTAGTTAGCACATAATTATTGAATGGTGCTTCAGGACTACAAATTCGATGAGTTTATAAACTCAAAAAGCTACTAAATAACGAGCTAGAAGTGCAAGAGGAGGAGAGAGATAACAGCAAAGAGTTTCTAAGTACTTCATCATGAAGGAAAAGCACGAGAGTTTCAAAGTCTTGATGTTGAGGAAGGTGATGCTTAATACTAATCCTACTCTTTCTAAACCTCCTATAGGTAGCCAAGCTAATAATCTCCGTTTCCTTCAATCTAATCAAATAAGCACAAAGACCACCCTCCTTAGAACTGATTGAGAAGGGCCTCCACTTAAGAAGGGGAGAGTGGCTAAGTGGTCACAAGCAATAGACCGTAAATCTATTGAAGTTTTGTATATCTGAATTCTGCCTCTTTCACTTGTTATAGACTGAAAAGAAGAGAAAGAAGACATTCTTCAGCATAGGAAGGTCAATCAAGCAAAGCTCTTTTTTTTTCTTTTGTTTTTCTGTTGCCATGAAATTAAATTAGATTGTATCATATATTAGTAAGGCATGAATAGGACCCTTTATTGTTTATATTTGGACCTTGACACGGGTATTGTGTTCCACTTGGACTTCATATTGTTTCCCTAAACCCTTTCGTTAATATAATCGTTCTAAGTGTGCATTTTGGTATAATCTAAATTGACAACTAAAAAAATCCAAACATCCTCAAGAATCTTTCTTGGACAAAAATAAATAATGCAAGCTAAAAACTAAAGTGCAATTAAATAGAACTAATTGTAGACGTATGTATGGAAAACTTCTATTATATAAAATTCTAAAATATCCTTATTTTGAGTTACTAATTTAATCTTTATTTTTTAAAAAAATTATAACTCCCTAATATTCTTACAGATTCCCACAACTACTCTTAATCTTCTTGTGATATCCATTTTTCAATAATAAAAAAATAATAAAAAGAAAATAAAAAATTCTCTCATTAAACAATAATTTGATCTATGGCTTATTAAATCATTCCTAACACCATTTATATTCTTTATTTTTATATTATTTATCACTAACATCATTATAAAAAAAATTCTAAAACAATTGCAAGAAAAAAATTGTAAAATACGAGCAAGTACAAACAATAAATATCTTTTATAACCTAACCAATTTATGAATAAATGATAAGTTTGCTAATAATGAATATTCTTTACACCCATTTGACATGTGCAAGGTGGCTTCAATTCAAAGTTAGGACACAATGCTAAAAGACATAATTAATTAGTTATCTAAGTAACAATTGAACCCCTAACTACCAAATGATTTGAGACATGAACTCATGAACTTAAGGGCCCTTGCACCAACATCTGATCAATCATCCTCTTACTCATTATCAATGTGGGGTTGAAAATAATATATGTTTTATGATAATTAATTGAGTTCATCTTGATTTATCATCCATAAATTTAAAACTAGCTGTAATTGATAATCACCCATCTCAGCCAATAGATCCATCAATGTTACTGCCTTCAACAGCTTTATTTTATTTTATTTTTTTTAATTCCCACCATGTCTCATGTCATTTTATCACCATTTTTAACTAATTTTTATAATATTATTTCAAACTGGATTTAGACTAATGTTATCATTTTAAGTTTTAGTAATGTAATATAATTTAATTTTAAATATTAAGTATTATAATATATTCTTATAATTATTAAATAAATAAATAAATATTTTGATGAAATATATTATATTTTTTATTTAATAATATAAATACACAATATATCATATTTTATGGTTTTTAAATTTATATTACTTTTTTTTTAATGACATTCAATCCCGCAATTGGATTCTTTAAATTTTTTTACTTTGAAAACACATCCAAACAAGATCTGAGATTCTCAATACAAGTTGACCAGTCAATCTATGTTAGGGAGATATGGAGAAATGGCTGGGGTGAGGCCACGTTTCGAGGTACTCTCCCAAGTTGGAGGTCTTCTCCAGTTCTTCCCAATTAAAATGGCTAATTTAATGGCTGTTTTCCGAGATGCCCAAAACAGAAAATTAAATAAATAAATAAACAATTTAATATTTTGATATCTTTTCCATTATATATATAAAAATAATTTAAAGAATAAAATAAAATTCTAAACTTTTCTCTGTCATCACTCTACCTATTTCTCTGGCCACATTGCTGTCCTGCTCGTCCTTCACACTCTGCACTGAGCATGTGACGCCATGAGAGGACTCACTTGTTTTTAACATAAAAGAAAAGCTTACAAAATAAACAAAAGTGAAAAAAAGCTTCTTCCCAAAAGCTCTCTTCTTTTTTTTCTTCTTTAATTCTCTTCAATTTTTTTAACCTTTTTCTTTATGCCTCTTTAGTGCTACCCATTAATCTAACTTTTGTTGTTCTCTAGATCACTTTCTCTGCTTCACACACTCTCACACCAGTCTTGTCTCTCTTTTTATTTTTATTTTCTTTTTCATTGTACTTTTTTCTCGACATTTTCTCCAATTTATAATTGCCCTTGTTAGTTTCATCTCTGAGACTATTTCTGTCTCTTACTTAATTTTTCTCATATTTTTTTTTCAGTTTTTTATGTTCAGAATCCAGTGAAGTAGTCAGGTTTTATTTTTTAATTTCTTTTTACCTTGTTTACTTAAACTATGAACCAAGCTCTGTAAATTCATTCTTTCTCTTGATGGGGAAGAAAGAAGGAGGAACAACATCTTGGCTGAATGTGGTGAGAAGGGCATTTAGATCATCTCCTACAAAAAAGAATGACAATAATATTAACAACAACAATAATAGAAGAAGAGAAGAGAATGAGCAAGAAGAAGAAGAAGAAAAGGTGAGATTTTTCTGGTGATTTCAAGCTTTTTAATCGATTATAATTTCTGGGTGTGTCTTATTTATCCAATTTGATTTCTGGGTGTGTCTTATTTATCCAATTTGATTTCTGGGTAATCACCAGAAAAGAGAAAAAAGAAGATGGATTTTCAGAAAAACTTCAACAAATCAGGAAACTATGATACACTCCCCAAGGGAAGCACCAATGCCGCCGGCGCCAGCGCCAGCGCCGGCGGCCACTGATTCTGCAACGAACCCGGCCACGGTGGCTGAAGAAGAGGAGAGACATGCAATAGCGGTGGCCGTGGCGACGGCGGCGGCGGCTGAAGCGGCGGTTGCGACAGCCAAAGCGGCGGTGGAAGTCGTCCGGCTAACCGGCGGTTCTTCAAGCTTTGTTAGAGAGAACTACGCTGCTATAGTGATTCAAACTGCCTTCAGAGGCTATTTGGTAGCAAAAAAGATTTTTTTTTTTTTTCTTCTGCTTCTTTTTTTTTTTTTTTTTTTTTTTTGGGATACCCAAGTCCTAAGATTTTTTGATCCGCGATGTTTGATTTTGAAGGCAAGGAGAGCTTTAAGAGCTCTAAAAGGGCTTGTGAAGCTGCAAGCATTGGTGAGAGGACGCAATGTTAGAAAACAAGCTAATATGACACTGCGTTGCATGCAAGCTCTGGTGCGTGTTCAAGCTCGTGTTAGAGATCAAAGATTGAAACTTTCTCAAGATGGAAGCAGAAGATCAACGCTTAGTGATACTAATAGCTTCTGGGAATCCCGTTATCTTCAAGACATTGCGGAAAGAAGATCTCTTGTAAGTAATTTTTCCATTCTTCTTCTTCTTCTTCTTCTTCTTCTTCTTCTTCTTCTTCTTCTTCTTCTTCTTGGTGTTCTTGTTCTAGTTATTAATGGCGAATTCTGCTCTCTTTGCAGTCAAGAGATGGAAGTAGTATTGCAGACGATTGGGATGATCGGCCACATACACTGGAAGAGATTCAAGCAACATTACAGTATAAGAAAGAAGCAGCTTTGAAACGTGAAAAAGCGCTTGCATATGCATTTTCACATCAGGTTTGCTTTCTTCTTCTTCTTCTTCTTCTTCTTCTTCTTCTTCTTTTTTCCCTGTTTCTTTTGTTATGTGAATAGAGTGTTGGGAGGGTTTTATTGAATTCTGAGGTTTATGTAACGACCAAATGAAGATTTGGAGAAATGGGAAGAACCCAATTGCTAGAAATGATGAAGAACTTGAGGAGAGATCGAAATGGATGGATCGTTGGATGGCTACAAAGCAATGGGAAAATAGAGGAAGAGCATCAACTGATCAAAGAGAAGCCATTAAAACCGTAGAAATTGATACTTCTCGCCCTTTCTCATACTCCACACCTAGCTTTCGTCGGTCAAATCACCATTACAACTACAATCTTCATCATCAACAACAAAATCATCACCATTATCATCATAATCAACAACCACAACCAAGTTCATACTCTGCTCCTTCTCCAATCCATAGAACTCACCACAACAACCAATATTTCTCAATTAACCATTCTCCGGCAACACCTTCTCCTGCAAAAGCCCAGCCATTGCAAGTGCGTTCGGCTAGCCCTCGTTGTGGAAGAGAAGAAAGAGGGTATTCCATGGCAAGCACGCCTAATGCCACTTCTTCTTATTACTACAATGGAGGTTATCGCAACGGTGGCAATTGTAACAGTTCAGGTGGTTTGCCAAATTATATGGCGGCAACGGAATCTGCTAAAGCAAGGGTTAGGTCTCAGAGTGCGCCACGGCAAAGACCATCAACACCAGAGCGGGAACGAGGTGGATCAGTGGCAAAGAAAAGGCTATCTTTTCCAGTGCCAGATCCTTATGGTTCTGTTGGAATGATGAACTTGAGGAGCCCGAGCTTTAAGAGTGCTCACGGTGGGCATTTAGGGATTGAGCAGCAATCTAATTACTCTTCTTGTTGCACCGAAAGCCTTGGAGGTGAGATCTCTCCATCATCAACAAGCGATCTAAGAAGATGGTTGAGGTGAGTTGATTTTTGAATGCAATGATGCATGTATGTATAATGAAAATGGTTGATTTCCTGATGATGGATATGAATTGATGGTGATTAATTATCATGCCTTTTTTTTTTTTAATTTTTACATTTAGGGTAGGCTGATTTTGTGTTTTTGAGTGGGTTTTTGTGAGTGAAAATTCTGTGATAAGTCAGAACTATGAAACTGTTCTTGAGTTGACAAAAAAAAAAAAAAGGATGGAGACTGCTTATTTTAAAATTCTAATAATCTGTTATGTTCACACACTTCACAATTCTCCAATGATCATTGTCTGTATGGTGAGTTCATGTATTTGTAGGAATCATTCCAATTGTTTGAAGCTGCATCATTCCTTTGTCTTTTTCCTTATTATTTTTTTTTAAAAAATCTTTTTGTTGTTTTCATGTCATCTAAAAATCATGATAATGATGGAAATGGAGGAAGTTTGAATATGTACTATAGGTAAAAAGCAAAATACCTGGTGGTAACTTATGAAATGTCACATGGTCCTGTATAGAGTTAAGTGATTGAAGCAGATTCATGTAGCAGACCTCGCGTAGTTTTAATGAACTTTAATTGAGTTAAGATTATTAGATGCTTAATTCATATAGACCTAAAAGATTGGATTGTTGTCACTTAAATCATTTTTGTTAAATATTATGACAAGTAGTGTACCACTGTCCTTGCACTTCTAATAATCCTTACCACCCTTAATCACTACCCGTGGAGAAGCCTCGCTGTTACCTTATATCTTGAATCCTCTTGTAGCCGATAACTCTACCCGACCTGACCAGATGAGACCTGACTTGACCAAACTACCTCTTTTACTCTAGTC
>JAJIYU010011538.1:0-15205 GCA_030144865.1 Tinospora cordifolia
TTGGCTTTCTCTTTCTCTTATGCTGCTCTAAGCAACAGTTGGTGTAGAAGTAATGAAGTGTTGCACAAATACTGTGATAGCAATTGGAGAAATTTGAAAGGGATTCAACTGAAACCTTAGAGGAGCAAAACTACTGAGGTGGAAGTGGAAGTGATTTTTGAGTTTTAATTTATTATTTTGATTTCAATAATATATTAATGTGTGTTTATGCTTGAATATGCATATTTTGTTTGAGTTAATCATACATGTCATGCTTAGATCTCACATGCTTAGGTTTGCATGAATAAAGATATATGTTATGTGCTACCATAATCCATGCTATGTGTTACTATGCTCAAATGTGGAATTTGTTCTTTTGTTTATTATTCCTAATTATATTTAATGAAAGATAAATTAAGATTATAACCATGTACATTGTGCCATGGGGAATTGCTATGGGTGTTCTTAAGATTGAAACTATGGGTTTATCTCTAGTTCACATGGGTAAGAGTCCTAAAATACTTGGATAATGGGTAAGGCCCTAAATCCATTGAAAACTAGCATAAAAGAATGTCTTTCTTTCTTTGATATAAGTTTTGATGAAAATACCAAAGTTAACCCCTTTCAGTCTTAACTACATCTATTGAACAAGAAATTGATTGAATCACATAATATCTGAAAGTGTCTGACGTGTATGTCTTATTTGTTGAAATAATGAATTAAATATTTAGAATGATCCACTAGGCTTTGTACTAACCCTTCTATTTTTTTTTTAACTTTTCAAGAAATTGATAAACAGAACAGCATGATAACCACATACGCATTGTTTTTCTTAAAATATTTTCTCTAGAAAATTTATTTAATTGTAGGGCATGTTGGCCCCAATTTTGTTATTTGAGATTGAATTTGCTCTAATAAGTACAAAGGCTATGTATCTTTGAATTTTGAAAACGATTAATTATAGAAAATTATTTTATTTAAATGTTTCAAAAATGTCATTTTTTTTAATTATTGCATGAATAGGGTTTTGTATCTCTTATGTTTCAACTAATGAGATTAAATTTTTATTGTTTGTTACTTTATTAAGAAATGTTTATAAGATAATGATACTCAAGAAATCCTAAAGATTTGGGACTGAAATGAAAAAAGTGAAAAGTAGAAATAATGTGACACCAGTCCGCTTTCCAAACAAGTGGTGCGGTCCACGTGATTTACAAATAATTCAAGGGAGGCAGAGTGTTACATTATCGCCCCAATACTTTGTTTTCTATATCTTAATTTATTTTTCCATTTAGTCTTTGTCATTTCGACATATTTCACAGATATTTTTAAATGATATCAACCAATAATAAATGTGTCATACTATCATACAGTTAAATGTAGCCCAACGCATGAGAATAAAATTTCAATTAACCATTAAAACAAATATCATTCATACCACTCTATTATAAACCTAAAATTAAAAAATAAAAAATAAAAAATCAATCAAAATCATTGATCTAAGTTCAATTAATAAAATGCTTAGAAGTAGATGTCGTTCCAACCTGATACGTATCTTGATGAACTCTCTAAAAAAACTTTTATACGATTCAAGAAAAATTAACTCCTAACCTATCAATCAATAATTAATTTACTATAGCGCTCAATTCAAATCTATTGTTAGATTTTATAACGAATGATTCGAGTAAGTTGTACAACCAAACCTAATTAGGGTTACGTGACTCAATGCCCATGTAATACCCTAAAAATTTTGACCATTATTTAATTTTAGAACTACCTTAATTAAGTTAGGAATTGACAGTGGTTAATCGTGACCGGACAATATTAAAATAGTTCAAGTTAAACATACATACACATGAACCAGTGAACTTTAAAAATTATTTTGAGGTTAAAACAATAGAATTAAGCAATGAGCTTCATTACCAAATGCTTAAGGCATCAAGTATAATTAAAAAAGAAAAAGGATGATGCAAGGCACTACATTGCCCAGAAACTTGTAACACATTCCTTAACATCATCTTAGGGATTGGTACAAGGCTTCCCATACATCAATGTGCAATGGGGACTTGAAGCTTCATAATCATGCCAAGATCATATGCTCAAACCCTACACATGCGCACAAGCTTATGTTAAAAGAACTCGTTACATCATCATCATCAATCGCCATGAATTGTAAGCTTCAATCACCAACATTAAATGTTTTTCAAACTTCTCAAAGCAAGTTATCACAAGCTAATGGGTAGCTGAGCACTACAACGCACCTATGGAGAATCATTGTGCCCCTATCCGCCAAGCCTACATGTCTTACACCTTCCCACAAATCTATGAATTGCATGAGGATGAGTTGTGTTTATCCTTTAGCAAAAACTCTAGCATGTTGCGTGTGTGGATCGTGATAGTCTTGTGGAGGTTGAGAAATGAGTGTGCTAGAATTTGTTATAAGCATTTTAAACCACTTCTTTCAATACACATGTGTAAGAAATCTCACACATGCATATGATAGTCCACATGTTTTGCAACCATTTTTGGTGATGTTTGTGTGAAACATAGGCAAAATGGCGTGAGGCCTTGAATACTAATAGAAAGTGGCCTTTGACACAATCAAATGCCTTAAGAATGACACAATTCCGTGATGGATGAACCAAGAACCAACCCCTCAAATTTAGGTGGCTATTCACTCAAACTTTGGGCTCAAAGACAATGTGACCAACAACTTTTGGGCTTAGGGCTTATTTGTAAAATTTGATTTTGACCATGTTGAATCACGACCCTTATACCTTTAGAAAGTGCACAAAACCACCTTCAAAATGCTATAACAATGGTAAGAAATAATGACTCGAAGGATGAGAACTAGTTGCACAAATTTTGATAGTCAGCATGCAAACACACGTGTTCTATTGTGAGGTTCAACATATTAAAGTCTCATAACAACCTGACATTATCAATAATCAAATGAAATGTTCAAATCAAATAAAATTCATATAGTAGTACCAAGTCAAAACAATAGAGTCATAATCACATCTTTAGATCATGTGAAGATCACCCACTAGAAAGTTTTTAGCCTCTTTGCTAAGGTACTAAGTTTTGTAAAAGGAAAAATAAGAGATGAGCTCAAATAGCCCAATAAATATATCAAAACTAGTAAAATGCACTCTATTAATCCAATAAGAATAGTAGATCACACACACGTTTCATACATCAGATGTTTTAAACAATAGGTTTGTTTTGTTCGAGTTCATCTCCTTGATAAGAATAACCCTAGGTGGTTTGTCTAACACCTTGTGACAAGTGCATTTTCATACATCATCATTCGATATTTACACAAAATCAAACCAATATAGGTTGACATGCTACCAATCCATAAAGGATACATGTGGATCACTAAATCTAATTGTCAAAGCAACATCGTATAGGATCCACTGACGATACCTAAATCTATTATCACCTAGTACTTTGCTTATTATATCTTAATTTATCTTTCCTTTCGATCCTTGTCATTTCAACATATTTCACAAATTCTTTTGTGATATCAAGCACAAATAGATGTGTTGTACCATCATATTGTAAAAATTTCCAACGACATCATACAATCATGATAATCCCAAATAAGAGTACCATAACATGAGAATAAAAATGTCAATAAACCAAAATGTTCAAACAAGTATCATTCATATCACTTTATTATGAACCTAAAACAAACAAAAATATCAATCAAGTTCATTGACTTACATTCAATTAATGAAATGCTCAGAAATAGAAACTCATTTCAACCTAATGCATATCTTATAAACTTTTTGAAAAAATTATTCAAGTAGTTCAAGAAAATTAAACTTCTAAGCTATCAATCAATAATTAATTTATTACCATGTTTGACTCAAAGCTATTATTAGTTTTTATATCGAATGACCCAAGTAAGTCTTACAACCACACCTAATCAGTGTTACTTGACTCAATGCCCAGGTAATATCTTGAAATATTTACCATTACTTAGTCATAAAACTATCCAAGTCAACTTTAGAATTGACCATGGTTAATCATTAATCATTGTCAAAACAAGTCAAGTTAAACATACTAATACTCGAATCGATGAAATTTAAAAAATTATTTCAAGGTTGAAATGATTGAATTAGGCAACTAGCTTTGTATCAAAATGCTTAAGGCATTGAGGATAAGTGAAAATAAAAGGATGACATAGTACCTAGATACCCGGATTCCCATAACATAAACATGTTTGTGTGGCCAAGGTGTTACATTACACCTCTCCAGTAGTCTATGAATTGCATGAGGATGAGTTGTGCTTACCTTTTGGCAAAAACTCTAGTATGATGAGTGTGTCGATTGTGATAGGCTTATGGAGGTTGAGAAATCAGTGTTTTGGAATTCATTGTAAGTATTTTAAACCCCTTCTTTCAATACCATTTACATGTGTCCAAGAAATCACACACATGCATATGGTAGTCCACATGTGTTTTGCTCCCACTTTGGCAAAAAGTATCAAGAATGAGGCTTCGAACACACCATGTGTGACCCAAATGATACTTTATTGACTAAGAACCAACTCTTTGAGCTCAGCCATTTCTAACATTTCAAGTGGCCAATAATATGAAGCCATTGATGATTTATGAGGTGATGCCATGTAGCTAGATCCTTATCATTTTTGTTTGTAATGTTGGATATGTCGACCCTAGTGATCTTTTATTCCTTCATGTTGGATATATTTGAACAATACTGGCCAAGGGACCTATTGTTAGTCATTGTTGTAGTTTTCAACCCTTGTTTTAGAACTTTTAGTCAATACTTTTATTTGAAGATGTTTTGAATGTTGAGCTTATCTTACAAATTCAATTTCTTTTATTTGTTCATTGAATGAGATATATTGTTTAATGGCATGATGTTGTAATGTGATATATCATGGCAAGTCAGGGATGCGATCAAATAGCTAGACAATTGATTTAGTAATATTTCATTTCTCAAGTGTGCATAATGTTATTGAGAAAATGTTTTGTACTTTCGAAATTATTATTGTTGTACAAGAGCAATCTAGTATTTATGTCCTCACAAATAACTGTTGGGTTATGCTATTCCTCTCTGACCACAATAGGCAATGTGATTCTTCCTTTTGAAATTATAATGTGTCCTATGAATCCAAGGACAAGGACTTGAGTTGGCAACAACTACTCTTTCTTCAATCCTAGCTTCACAAATGTTGACCAATAAAGGATGTCAACTGAACTTCCATTATCCACCAATATGCGTTGTACCCTATGGTTTGTTATCTCCAACTTTATTACCCATACGTCGTAATGTGGGTGGTTAATTTCCCTTGCCTCTTCTTTTGAAAAGAATATTATGAAGTCCTTTCTCTTTTTCTTCTCTAGTCACTTTTAGTTAACCATTTCAAATAATTCTCGAACATATGACTTCAATGTCTAGTTGGACAAGCTAACTAAATCTTCTCCAAAGATTTTTTTTTATCTCCCTTAAGGGTTCCTCTTGTCATTGGCTACAATATCCCACATTGGTTGGACTCTAGAGTGATGCCTAGCTAAATGTGCATTTGGGGGTGTATCATTGTGCCGAGCGCTTTTGGGAGACTCAAGTTTGAGTCTTGCTAAGAACAAACCCTACACCCAATCAATAGTGACTAAGGTGAGGACAATATCGATACGTAGTGGGCTTGGTTGTTACAAATGGTATCAGAGCCTCTCTGTGTGTGATGGAGGTGTGAGTTCTGAGGACAGGACTACTCCAAGGGGGTTGAATTGTAATATCTCACCGCGGTCTGACTCCAGAGTGATGTCTGGGCTAAATTTGCATTTAAGGGTGTCTTATTGTGCCAAACGCTTTTGGAAGACTCGAGTTCGAGTCTTGTGAAGAACAAAACCCTACTCCTAGTCAGTAGTGGCTAAAGTGAGACAATATCGATATGTAGTGGGCCTAAGATATTACAAATGGTATTAGAGCCGCTCTATGTGTGACGGAGGTGTGAGTCCTGAGGATAGGACTGCTCCAAGGGAGTGGATTGTAATATCCCACATTGGTCTGACTCTAGAGTGATGCATGGGCTAAATGTGCATTCGGGGGTGTCTTATTATGTCGAGCACTTTTGAGAGACTCAGGTTTGAGTTTTTTCAAGAACAAAACCCTACACTCAGTTAGTGGTAGTTAAGGTGGGGATAATATTGGTATGTAGTAGGCCCGAATTGTTACATTGGCATTCCTATTCTTGCAGTCTTTGTAGTGCATGTTCTTAAACAAATTCTCTCATATGTCTTCTTCTAATCAAAGCTTCAATTCCATTCTTCAAATCAAAGCACTAATATTGTTGTGCTCATGATCTTGATAAAATGGACAATACATGTGTTTGTCTCTCTAATTAGGATAGTTGTTCATCTTCCTAGGGCATCACAAATTCTCTATGTTTTGTATGTTGACGAGAATCTATTTTCTTCATGTGTTAAGCATAGTGTAGGAAGTATAGGCCATATGCACAAGCCAATTTCTTCTCTTTAGTCATTTTACTTCGCTTGTCTTCTTACGACAATCATTTTTCTCTTCCTTCTCATCTCTTCATCACTTTTGTTCTTTCTTTGGGAAGCCTTGCTCTTTCTTATTTGCTTCAATCTGCTCATCTGTGTCAATAAATTTTTCTACTTGATCCAATAATGCTCAATAGATGTTGACCTTTTTCTTTGCCAACAAATAGTGTAGGTTTCCTAGTCTCAAGCTTGACTAAAAGTCAATAATGGTCATGTTCTCATCATAGTGGTTGACTTCTACCCTTGCAACTTTGAACCAGTTCTTGTAGTCCAACAGTGATTCTCCTAACTTCTAATGGAGGGTGAGGAGATTATCCACTTTTTCTCTATTTTTCGCATTCCTTAGAGTTACACAATAAATTTATGGGCAACTTCTTAAAATGATGAGATGGACCAATGTTAGGTTCCAATACCACTTCCTGGCAGAGCATATAATTGTGTTTTGAAATCCCTTACACATGGTCAAATTGTTGTAATTTTAAATAGTATTCACACCCTATAGTGCTCAATATGTTCTTGGGGATTAGTTGTACCTTCATAATCCTGGGAGAAAAGCTAACCAAGAAGGTTGATCAAAGGAAGAGGATTAACTTTTTGATGAGCTTGTGTCTGTGGTCCTTTGGTGACCAATCTCACTTGCGTGAATAACTTTCTTTCAAGTCAATAGGTTGCCAACTTTTTGAGATTTTCGGCTGATAGGCGGATGTATCTATCACACTATGCTTCCTCTTTTCATCCAAGGCATTTCTAAGAACATCTAACTGAAGGTTTTGTAGTTGCGAGGAGCATACTAAATTGAGTTTGTTTATTCACACTTAAATTGAATACTAGGGCTCCTTGGAGGTGATCCCCTTGTGCATTTGCAACATTTTGCTACTATTGGGAAGCAGGTTGGTGTTAGAAGAATGCTAGAAGCATTACTTGTAGACTTTGTTGTTGTTCTACATCATTTGCAAAATCTACTCAACCACTCTTTCCAATGCATTAATCCAAGCAAATTTCTTTAGCCAAGTTTTTCCTGTGTGCCAATGGTCTCCTTCATCAGGGCGAGGGGCTTCTAAAGAAGCCATCAGTTCTTTCTCAATAGGGATTTCAAACAATACTGTAACTCATTTCGACCAATGGTGGCTATGAATAAAACAATTTTATCATTTTCACAAGCACCAATTGCTGGTGCAATTTTTTACCAACAACAAGCAAACCAAAGAGACTAAAAGCAAACATGAGATCGACACTAAATTTGATGAAAAAAATGAAGGAAAAAAAAAACCCTTTTTATTATTGTAGAAATTGTAATGGGTAGAACAATGGACATTAGCTAAAGTTGCAATACCCTTAGGCTAACAATACACAAGTATTTATAGAAGTAAATAGTCCTTATTTTCCTAATCTCACTATAATTCATTGGTAGTAATCAATCTTAGTAGAATTCCGGATGAGCACCCGAAGTGTTTATTCTTGGTGTCGCATCGTGTGCTCAGCTTACCTTGTCCTTCAACTTCTTCGTTACAAGTATTGCCCATTTTACCCCCTTTGTGTGCTCAAACTCATACATATGATTCATTAGTGTGCTCGAGCACATATTCTCTGCATTTCGCCTTCCCCCTCAATGATCTGCTTAGATTTCACTAGATTAAGGACACGACAATTATTATCTTAATAGTATTCTTTAACGATATCAAATATATATATATATAATCTAACTACAACATAAACTCTGACCTATAATATATTTAAATATCATATTAGTAGTACTATACTTTAATGACAAATGCAAGTGCAATCCGAGCATGCTGATAAATAATATATATTTTTTTAACCTACTAATTCTAACTCATCCTGGCTTTAAAAATTGTAAATAAAATTCAATCGTTTACACTTTTATAATAGAAATAGGCACTTCCACCTTGAAAAAAATGTATATATAATTCCTATAATGAATTATTTTCAATTTGCAAACATTACTTTATAATTATATTGTAAAATTAAAGTTGAAAATAATTGTTATTATAAATATACGTTTAAAAACAAAACAAAAGAAAATTACGAGGCCCACTAAAATAATAATAATAGTAATAATAGGTTTGAGAATATCGCATTTGAAAATACAAAATAAATTCAGAATTTGTAACAAAAATAGCAAATTGCAAATAAGGAGGTATGATTTTATTAATAAATCACATTTGAACATATCGTAAATTGCTTGCAATGGTTCCTAAGCCATAGCTTCCGTCTATATCTACCTATCTAAGCGGAAAGACTTTGAACCTATTCGCTTAGATTTTTTTCCTTTTTTTTTTTTTTTTTTCCATTAAAGGCTCCTCCATCCATATTTTACTATAACAAATTAAACCTCCTTCCATCACACCCCACTACCATGCTTATCATCAAGGAACAATCTTGCAAGCTTTCATCCTTATCAATCCAAGAAATGAAGGAAGAAGTAGAATTCCTGAACCCCAAGAACCCATGTTCTTTACTTTTATTCATACTACTCAACATTGTCTCCTTCACACCCAATATATAGCATCCACAAACCTCCACACGCCAACTTCCTCCAACTGTCTCACAAAGCCGCTTCTCTCTCACAATCTCATCCCAAACGCCACCCTTGTCTTTCATCACCTCCTGCAAGCTCAGCCCTTCTTCAAACTCTGCATTCCGCCACAAACCGCTCTCCCAACAACACCTTCCATTAACACCATTAAAGGCTTCCCTCTTGGCATACGGATATACCCCTGCCCATATCTCATGTTCGGCTGTCAGATCAGCGTCAGAAGCGTCATAGTAACCTTCCCAAGCCATCCATGCGCCTGGAAACCTTAGTGTCTTTCCTTCATGCTTACACAGAGTAGCACATGTGCAAAGGGTCATTACATTTATCAAGCTTTTAGGAGAGAAAGCCAAAGATGAGCCCTGGCCGATGCACTGACCAACTTTAGCCGTCTTTCTTCTGCATTTCCTCAAAGAGTATATCTTCCAAAGTGTAGTAAAAATGGAATATTCAGGACAGAGATAATGTTTAATTGCCCCCAGTTTGGAGGCAAATATGCCCGAGATTGGGAACATTTGGGATTATAGCTGTAATGGTGTTTTAGAACATGGTGCCATTAACTTCACAACTTTCGACCTTAGGTGGATTTAGATGCTCAGGTGACATAATAGATGTGAATTACATCAGTGGGAGGGGAAAGCTTGGCAAGGGAGTCTTGTGGGTCGCAGATGTCGCATTGAATGTATTTAATTGGGTGATCGTAGCTTCAGGCAGGCCGTGGCCTGCAGGCAATGCCGTAGACCTTCCAAGGCCCGCTGGGGGACTCGTAAAGTGGGAGGATTTCGGCTAAGCTATTGCTAACAATGCCAGTGACAAATATAAAGAGAGTGGGCTTCCCTTGTATAGATAAGAATCCAACAACAAATTGTAGCTAAACAAGATATTTTACTTATTGATGCTGGATTACATCCACCTGATAACAGTAACGCTGCACTGCCTACATTTACATATTATAATGTATCTAATAAGCAGGAGCGTCAATTTACCGGCAACCCTGATTTAGGGATTCCTCTGTTCCATGGGGACACTGCTACCCACACCTTAGATTTCATTATTCATGTCCTAGCTAAACGTAAGTGAATTGTTGTAAAGACAATTGAATGAAATGTAGGATGTTTTACCAAAATATCAAATAAACCAAGATCATAGTACAAGGTATACATTGAGCTAAACAAAAAAGTTCAGCTTGAAAGGTTTGAAGTAGAATAAAAGGCATTTGTTTGACCCCGATATAATGCTCAAATGAGGGGTGACCATCTGATACATTTTGTATGACAAGCTGGTTTTTACTGGTTATGTTGGCACTCTTCCCACAAGAAGAAAAGAATTAAACGCTTACACGAGTGTTCAAATACTAAACAAAGAAGAAAGGCACTGGCCATACGGTAGAGAGATGGAGATTCATAAAGGCACCGACCATATGGCAGGGTATGGGGAGATTCATAAAATAAATAATGGTAAGGTGCGCAACAAAATATAATTAAAAGTAGTTTTTTAAGAAAGATATAACAGATAGATTTCAAACTCTCCATCATTTTCTCTACCATTGATTAAATAAACCTTACGCTTGAAAGGTAGGAACAAAATAATGCCAAATGAAAGATGCACCCTGGCAAGCAGCTGAAATTGCCAGGCCAGCCCGTGGCATTCTCAGCTCATTATAGCAGCACTCGGACAAGAGCCATTATATAATAACCAAAAAGATTCTTTCTATACAAATCAAAAAGCTATTGAGTATAGATAGCAAAGCTTAAAAGAGAAGATTTATCAATTTTGTTATTTCTTTCTTACCAATGAAGTTGGAAGATGGAAACTGCATGTAGTTCCTTGTGATGGCAGGAAAGTTATAGAGTCGAAGTTTCAAGTAAGAGAATAGTTCTTCATCAGTAGTTCATATAACACATCAGCAACCAGTAGATTTAATTGTCTAAGCAGCCTTGTGCGTATCATAATTTCAAGAACCATGAAAAAATTGCTTTTTTCTTGTTGACTTGAGGCTAAGGCTCCATCTTAGTGGAGACTTCAATGATCGAATCCCAGATTTGGGAATGGCAGGAGAAAAAAAAATTGACATCTTCAGTATTCCAAATTCCATTCACATAATCTGTAAGAAAATGAACTCTGTATTGGTGAATAACCTAACTGGAACATCAAAAGAAAAATGGTAAGAGGAGCATTTTCACTTAACTGGCACCAAGAAGCAGATAAAATCACAAGAAACATTCACTCGAGATGAAAATTTTTCAAACAAGAAAAGTTGCTAAAATCTCTCTTATTGGTTCTACGCAATGTTCAAATTACTGACAAATTATTTGAAGAACAGTAGTGGCCACTATTTTTTTTTTTTTTTCTTTTACAGCAATTATGGGTCCTCCAAGTAGTCAATGCAGTAAATATTTTCTTAAAGAGTCGCACCTGTGATATTGGACCTTTTTGTGGCTGGTTGGTGCGTCCAGATAGATGCAATTTATAATAAGCTGTTTTAGGAACTTTGTCAAGGCATCACCACTCTCCTTCAGAGGCTATCGCACACCATGTTTCACAACAAGTGCTGGCAATCTTTGTGCTCAGGGAGTCCATCACTTTTGAACCTTAAACCACCCCAATTTTCTTTCAAGACAACACTATCTCAAGTCACAACAGTGCAGTTTGACATTTTAACCTCAGAGTCACCCAAAGCCATGGGGACTTCAAAAGGTATTAAACATCGTTGGCAGCATATTATTAAATAAATAAATAAAAGAAAACTATAAATGATGCTTGATCAACTGTGTTTTGCCTCCTTAGGGTAAAAATTTGCTCTTCGTTCTGATGGCCCTCCTAGCAACATTTTCTTTTGTTGGCATCCACAAGCCTATATCAACCAATATAACACATTATCCAAACTCAGTGGAACCTAATAATGAAAACATAATTAATTATACACACACACATACACGTAGACTCATTAGCTATAATAACTGATACACAAGTGTCATACTAGACACGGATACAAAACAAATAACTGTATACGTCAAACCGGCTCCAATGGTCATCCCTTGAATAACAGCAGCGCTGGGGCCTCTAATGCATCTTTGTTTCACTTGGCCTTCTGCTTTCTACCATCTGCCACGTAGAACTTTGTGAAGTAGGAGATGCTCTCTCTTAAAAGTCCCATTATTACGAATTCTACCTTCAATTTTGAATAGACCACCATGCATTTAGAGGAGAGATTGCTGTCAATTAAGAATATTAATTAATGATGGAACAGCCTAACAGCTGCAGAATCAATTAAGATTGTGGACATTATAAGAGACAGATAAAAACCTGCAAAAAAAATAATAAATTGCAGAAAACGGGAAATTAGAAGACACGGGTAAGGGATAGATTTTTGACAGGTGAATGTTCATGCTAGTTACCACTAGTAGATTTTGGATATCATCAATAACTTCTCCCCTGAGATATAACAAATTGCCACCATTTACAAAAGGTGATGCAAATAAGCATAAGACGGAACTTAACAAATGCAACAGTGAATTTTCATATGGCAAATAGGTTTTGACAAGCCTCAAAATTTTCTTCATTGAGACATGACTCCTACACATTTAGATTTTACAAACCAAAACAGCAAGCATCTATAAGTTAAGATACAATATTAGGAACAAAAATCTCTTGTGCTTCCTTGCATAGTTGACACTTCTAGCGAGCTTGTAATGGATGCGAAAATGCCAATCCATATAGTAGTCATTGCTTGTTAAATTATGCAAACCTCTCATAGTGAAATTAGCTTTCATCAATTTTCACACAAAAGTTGAGAATATGAACTTCTCTGCAATGGGCAAAGGTTCAGTGATAATAAATAGATCAAGCTTTAATATTATATCTTTCTCATGTCCAGACCAACTTTGGAGTTGAAGCCTCCTTACAAAGCAGTGTTAGATCATTCCACAGATTGGCAACATCATCCATCATTTTTCTTTAGAACCACTGTCTATAATACGAAATAAAGCATGCAAATAGATCCTGCTCAATCATCTCAAGAACTCTTCAAAGGGTACACTCTAGTTTTGGCCTAGCCATTCAACCAAAACAAATTTTTAAAACTTGAGCGAGCCAGCTTCTCAACGTAAAACATGCACAATACAACCGATATCATCAATCACAAGCAGGAAAATGTAAGATTATGCAAGCTTTTAACATTATTCATTGAAATTGCAAAGAATAACGCACAGACACCATTGTTCTCCAGCTTACAACACTCCATTTTTTCGAATATAAACATTCATTTGTAAGAAAACAAGAATTCTTAATAGGAGACTTAATTGTGGAACTCAACAACACTATAGAATAGTAACAACAACGATCAGGACAAACCAAGTGGAAGCATCAGTAATATAAGATTCAACAGGTTCTTATTGTTCTTTTCTTGCTTCATCTATACAAATTAAAGGGAAACAAATCCTCCCAACAGCAAAAGTAGCATGCCAACTACGGAACAATCTTATAGGCCTTCATCTTGTCTATCCATGAAATGAATGAATTAGTAGAGTTCCTGAACCCCAAGAATCCGTGCTCTTTGCTCTTGTTCATACTCATCAACATCGTCTCCTTCAAACCCAAAGTAAAATCCCCATGCCACCAAATTGCAACTTCCTCTAACTTTGTAGGACAAAGCTGTTTCTCCCTCACAATCTCATCCCAAACTGCACCTTTATCTTTCATCAACTCTTGCAAGCTCAACCCCTCCTCAAACTCATCAGCACATTCCAAGTCAAACTGCTCTGCCAATACCTTCCACAAATGCTTCCACTTGAACACATCTCCATTCATACAATTGAAAGCTTCATTCTTGGCATACGGATCCACAGCCGCCCAAATCTGCTGCTCGGCTATCAAATCAGCATCGGAAGCATCATAGTAACCCTCCCAAGCCGCACGTGTCCCCGGAAACCTCAGAGGCGTGCCCTCGTGCTTACAGATTGCAGCGTAAACGCATAGGGTTCCGATCACGTTCATCAAGCTGTAAGGAGAGAATCCAAAAATCACACCAGGACGATGGATTGACCACGTCAAGCCTTCCTTTTTCTCGGCTTCCTCGAACAGAATATCCTCGAGAGTGTAATAAAAATTAGGGCAATTCAGTCTGGGAAGGTCTTCGTGGAAAGGTGGATCGTGAGGTTCGACCTTCCCGAAGGACTCGAAGGATCCACAGTAGTGTTTGCCACCTGTTTGGAGGCAGATGTGCTGGAGATTAGGGGCGTTGGGGATCACGGCTTGAAGAACGTTCCGGAACATAGCGCCATTAGCGTCGCAGTTTTCAGATTCGGTGGGACGAGAGGTCCATGTGACGTAGAAGATGTGAGTGACGTCGCTGAGGGGGGAGAGCTTGGATTGGGCGTCTTGTGGATCGGAGACATCACACTGGATGTATTCGATGAGGTCGTCCGATTTCCAGGAGGGGCGGGGACGCCGAGCGACGCCGTAGACTTTCCAGGGACCGCCAGGTGTGTCGGAAAGGGGGAGGATCTCGGCTAAGCTGTTGCCTACGATTCCGGTGACTCCGATCACTAAGCCCACGCTCTGATACTTGCGAGGTACGTCGTCTTCATCCAGTTTCTTCTGAAATAAATTAAGAAGAAGAAGAAGAAGAAATTAGAAAATATCACAGCATCAAGAAGAAGAACAATTAAAAGAATGAGATGAAAGAGGTGATATCTTGCCTTGGCAGCACCAATTGCTCCAGCCCACCACCAGCTCATTTTGACTCGAAGAAGAATGCTAGAGTTAAGAACGTGAACAGAACAGGGAAGAGTAGACAGAGAAGATGAAACTCTATATATAATAAGGATATGCGACGTCGGACCCAAACGATTGAAGACAATGTCATATTAATTTCACATTATCATAAATATTAAAAATTGTTAATCTAATTTTTTATGTTACAAAATAAATTAAAAATTAGAACAGGGAAAGAATAAAGAAAAAGAAACAATTTTATAAAAATTAGAACAAAGAAAGAATAAAGAAAAAGAAACAGAAACAATAGAACTAAAATAAAAAAAATTTTATCATTGGATTTGATATTAAACTATAAGAGTTACACCCTTTTGTATACTTCTTTGGTCATAATGAGAAAGAGTTCAAGAGTTATATA